>VZQC01013402.1:294454-496123 GCA_009823505.1 Rhizomys pruinosus
GTGGTGCATATATATATATATATATATATATATATATATATAGAGAGAGAGAGAGAGAGAGAGAGAGAAAACATTCATGCATATAAAATAAAAACCATTTTTTTTAAAAAGAATCATCTACTGTGATGTAAATAGGAACAATTCCATGCCACCTATAGTTTTTTGTTTTGTTTTGTTTTATTCCAGTTCTAAATTTACCAGCAGATCTGGAGAGATGGCTCAGTGGTTAAGAGCACCAACTTCTCTTGCAAAGAACCTGGGTTCGATTCCCAGCACCCACATGGCAGCTAAGAGCCGTCTTTAACTCCAGTTCCAGGGCAATCTGACGCCCTCTTCTGACCTCCGTGGCATTGCACGACTCAGGTGTACCAACCTACATGCAGACAGTACATTCATACACATAAAAAATAACAAATAAATAAATAAATAAATAAATAAATAAAAAAAATAAAATTACCAGCAAAGGGTCAAACAGGCAGTCTGGGCAAGTGGGGTGACACTGGCCTCCATCTAAGGAGTTCTGTAAGCACTTAAGCCAGGAAATGCTCACTCTTATCCTGAGTGGCTTACCTTTTCTACAACAGACTTCAGCTAGGAAGCAAACCCAGAGACACTAAGCCAGGTTCTTGGCTCTCTACATCTGTAATCTCTCTTGGCAGCTGAAACAAAGTTGACCAAATCTTGTGCAAGGCTTGTGACAGCCAATTCTTTGGACCTTTCTGGCCCACAGGCCAGATGGAGACCTGTGCATTCTCGCTCTGTCATCGGGCTGAGCGCCTGCAAAAGGACCCCCGGGCTGCCCACTTCACTTTTCTCCTCTCGTGGAAGAAAAGCCCAGTTCACAGGTCCTCGAGATTTCCCCTGATTTAACCTCTGCCACTGATAAAAAGACTTTCTTGTCCCTCAACAGGTGAAAATAGGTTGATTCTCATTAGATGAGAACTTAGTTTTGGGCCCCATTTTTGGCCTTATCCTTTCCCTTAAAAACTGTGTGGCTCTATCACGTATTTTTAATCCCTTATAGACATCATTTTTCTCTATCTCAAGGTTATGTCATCTCAAAGTCAACATCTATCCAAAATCAAGCTTGAAGCTAGCCTGTCTTCTCATTCTGCCTTTTATCTCTGGAGTTGTGAACCCCTTAAGGACTTCCTGTTTGCTAAGAGCTCTTGATGTCTCTCTGTCCCTGCTTGACAAAAGTAACAGTTAATTCTTGGTCCTATCAATGGATCCTACTCAATTCATTTCTCTTTTATCTCCGAAATGTTTTCTTCATCTGCCTTGTGAGATACACATTCTCTCTAACTGCAGAGGTTTGTCTTTGGTTTCCTTTGCTTCTTCTCCTTTCTTCCAGCCTTCAGGTTGATGAGTCCAGGCTGAGAATCCTTATCTCTACCTTGTAAATGTCACTGATTTAAATACTATTCATATGTCGGTGACCATATGCTCAGTTCTACCATCTCTCCTAAACCACATTACATAGAAGCCCTACTGCAGCCTCAGTGTCTCTGACTCTGTCACCTAGACCAAACTCATCAGCTATGACACTGAGTCCCTACCTTCTTACCCCAAATCTACTCTACATGACCAACTCAGATTTGCCCATCTCAACCGGTAGTTCTAGGAGTTGCTTGGGCAAAATCCACTGACGTCACTTTGGGAGCCAAATCTTTCATGTTCTGCTTGTCAGCCTTAGCCTTTAACAGTCCCACCATCTCTCCAGCCCTCAGTCACTTTGGAGTCCTCTCTCCTTCCCTTTATTTATTGAATAAACGTGACAGAAATAATGAGAGCAGAATCTGCTTTCACCAAAGTCAATCCAAACACTAACTGTTCCTCTCCAGGTGACCATTCTGCTTCTACGATCATGCTCTCTTGCCTAATGATGATGCCAACAGCTTCCAAAATAGTTTTCCTGAGTCTGTCTTTGTCCTGGTGCAGTCTGTCCATAGACACAGCAGTTTCCTGGTTTATTAAGAACTAAAGTCAGCAGTTAAGAGCACTGACTGCTGTTGTAGAGGACCTGGGTTTGATTCCCAGGATCCTCATGGCAGCTAAGAATTGTCTTGGCCAGGTGGGGTGGTGCACGCCCTCAGGAGGCAGAGGCAGGCGGATCTCTGTGAGTTCAAGGCCAGCCTGGTCTACAGAGTGAGCCCCAGGCCAGCCTGGACTAAAGGGAGACCCTGTCTCAAAAAGACCATAAAAAGGGGAACTAAACGTCAAAGCCTTAGGGGGTGAAGAGTTGGCTCAGTGGTGAAGAGCACCTGCTGCTCTTGCAGAAGACTGGGTTTGGTTGCCAGCACCCACAAGGTAGGTTCCAGGGTATATGGCACTCTCTTCTGGCCTCAGGGGGCACCAAGCACTCATGTGATATACATAAATACATATAGGCAAAACACTAATACACATAAAAGAAAAAAGAGAATCTTCAAAGTCAGAGTCCTTGTCATGGCAGATGTGCCCTCATCAGACGCGTCTCCTCAGGGATCTTTCTGACCTCTCCTACCATGTCTACCTCACTCTCCTTTAGATCTTCTTACTTTTCCTTAAATAAGCAAGACCTAGAAAATGTTTATCTAGCAAACTTTGCTGTAGCTTATCGTGCCCTAGAGTATTCTTTCCTCCAAATTCTTGGCTGACTCTTGCACCTGCATCAAGTCTTGGTGAGTCCTACCCTGACCAGGCAACTTCATATCATAAACTGCCACTTGCATCAAGTCTCGGTGAGTTCTACCCTGACCAGGCAACTTCATACCATAACCACCTCACTACTTAGGCCTCGTTCTCCTTACTTGATTCTCCAAATGACTAATCACATTCTAATGCACCATACTATTTACTTATGTACTCTAATTTATATAAACTAGACTGCAGGCTTCACAAGAGATGGTGGCTTTGTCTTATCCACTTGCTGTGTCTCAAGTGCCTTGAGCAGCCTGAGCCTGAGAAGGTGCTCAATAAACATTTTATACATGAATGAACGAATAAGTCAGTCAATAATGTTTTTCCATGACAGCATCGAATCCTGATCTAGTAATTTCACCTAGGAACATTTATTTTCTTTCACAATTTTAAAGCTTTCCCACTGTATACACCCCCCTTGATCCTTCTACGCTCCCTTCTCACCACCCCGCCTCCCTCCTGCTAGTCACCTTTGTCCCCAAGAGAGCTCTTCTAGTATTTATTTATTTATTTATTTATTTATTTATTTATTTATTTATTCAAATGTACTGTCTGCATGTAGGTCTGTGCACCCATGTCGTGCAATGCCTCGGAGGTCAGAAGGAGGCGTCGGATTCCCCTGGAACTGGAGTTCTCCTGGAATTGGAGTTACAGATGGTTCTCAGTCACCATGTGGGTGCTGGGGATCGAACTCGGGTCCTCTGCAAGAGCAGTCGGTGCTCTTAACCACTAGGCCATCTCTCCAGCCCTAGTTTCAACCCCCCCACCCCCCCACCACACTTTTATGTTATCTGTATACAATCTAGAACCACAAGTAAGAGGACACATATGATATTTGTCTTTCTGGGATTGGCTTAATTCACTTGATATGATTATCTTTGTTGTATTAATTTTTCTGCAAACAACATAGCTTCATTCTTCTAACAACAGAGCCAAGTTTCACTGGATATATGTTTTTCCTTATCTATTTTTCTGTTGTTAGACACCTAGGTTGGTTATGTTATAGTTGTGAATACTGCTGCAATGAACACTGATGTGCAAGAATCTCTGTGACATGTTAATTTGGAGTCTTTGAATAAACACTCAGGAGCAGTGTAGTATAACTGGGTCATATAAAGATTGATTGTTATTTTTTTAATAATTTTTTAAAAAATTATATGTATGCATATATGTATGGACAGATGGATGTATATGTATGGATGCATGGATGGATGGATGGATGGATGGATGGATGGATGGATGGATGGATGGGTGGATGGATGGGTGGATGGATGGGTGGGTGGGTGGATGGGTGGGTGGATGGATGGATGGATGNTCCTTTTCCTTCTCTCTTTTTTTTCCACTTTACTCTGAACTTAATACCTATCGTGGCTAGAATTATCATCCATATGTAGTAAAGCAGAATCCACCTGATGTGTTCGAACCGAGGGCCATCCCAAGCCTAGTCCCAAAACCACCTACCACTGTTCCCTTCTCCATCAATCGATGGTGATACTAGTTCTTGCTGTCTAGGCGTTCTTTTTGTGGCAACTGATGGTCCCGTGAATCATAGCGCGCTGGTTCTCCACGAAGAGGGTGTTCGCCAATTGAGGATTTCCGACCCTGTCCACAGGAGACTTCCTAAATGAGATATTTTCCAGGACCTGGTGAGTCTGTCTACTTCGAGAGTCCCTCGGTTGCACTGTCTGCGTTTCACGTATTATGCATCACAAGAGAGGTTGTACCACTGGCTTTATTAGGATATAGAGCGTAAGGTGCAGCCAGTTCTAACCGATAGCGACTGACTGTGCTGCTTCGTGTGACGTAGTTGTGGCTACGCTGCATCGGATGTCGTCTATGATGCGCGGCTAGCGGATACGCTCATGGGGTCCAGTGCCGGTTTAACGCCTAAAGATCCTGGTCGTGTTCTCCTGCGCCAGGTGGGGTGGTTGCATTATCCAGCCCTCTCGCGATCACGGACGTTGTGTTCCAGGTGGAGGCGTAGATCCGGCCCAGGGGCGGATCTCTGTCCGAGGTCAACAGAGACCTAGCGCCTTGTCGTGTGACTGCGGCCAGAGTGAGAACCCAGCCGCCTCTAGCCTGGACTAAACTGGGGAGAATATATATCTGCCATGTCAGTAGTCTGCCATAAACGGGACAGTCATCACATAATGACGGCCGGCACTTAGACGTCAAAGCCTTACGGAGGTCTGGATAAGTGATGGACTGACGTAGTGGCAGTGACGACGAACCTGCGCTGACTTTCTCTAGCAGAAGACTGGGTTTGGTTGCCAGCACCCACCAAGGTAGTAGTATCCAGGGTGGTTAAGTAATATTGGCATACTTCTTATTCTGGCTCATCAGAGCGGCAATCCTAAGCACTCAAGTACGATGTTGGTGAATATGTTAGGCATTGAATATCCACTGCTGAGGCAACAACGACTTAAGTACAGCTAGAGACAAACGATGAGTACAAAAAGTAGAATTCGTTCCAAACGTCAGGGTCCACCTTAGTCATGGCAGAATGTGCCCTTCCATCAGACGGGCAGTCATTTGCGCGCCGGAGGGGAAGTGCTTCTCGTGACCCGTCTACCTGACGCCGAAGATTATGCTAACCTTACACACTCCATGATTCATAGTAGAGTTCTTCATTAGGCTTTTCCTTAAATTACTAGACAAGACCTAGGTCGAAATGGAGTTTTAGCAGTAGCGCAGAGAGCGGGTTTGGCTGTAGTCGGTTAATCGTGCACGTTGGGCGCGCGGCCTACTTGAGTGGAGTATCCTTTCCTGCGCTATACATGTCTTTCGGCAGTGACTCTCTTGCACGCGCGTGCGAATGACAGATGTCCTGTTAGGTGAGCTCTAACGCCCTGACATCCTCAGGAGCTGCAACTTTCCACCGTTCTACTACGAGTGTTAAACTGAGCCCCACTACTGCTACTGAACAGTTCGGTGAGTTCTCATCCTCGAGCATTGCGAGCCGCGCGCGAGATCTTCAAACTACCAACATAGCATGCACACGCACACTCTCATACACTTTCCCCAGGCCATCACGTCTCACTCGTCTTCAGACGTATGATACTCCAATGACTATATCACTATTTTCTTATTCATACATATTTTTACTATATAATGTGCTCATGTAATTAGTATAAAGCGTGAGACCTAGACCGCTCTAGCACAGAGAGACTCGCGCTGGCATTGTCCTTGATCCCATTGAGCATAGTTGTGCTTCAAAGTAGGAGTGTGCACTGTTGAGCAGACCTGAGCACCTCTGAAAGAAGGTAATTGGTCCTTCGGCAATTTATTACTATTTTTACTACTGAATAGTTGAACGAATTAAAGCAGATCTTAATATAGTCTATCATTTATATCGCATGTATCAGCATACATGGATTATCACATCGATTCTAGAGTAGAGTTTTCACTCCTAGGACATGTATTATGATCATTCTTTCAACAATTTTAAAAAAAGCTTTCCCACTGTATTATCACCCCCCTTGATTCCTTCGTATCGCTCCCTTCTCACCACCTGTCTTAGCACTGTTCTCATGGAGCCGCTCCCTCAGCTAGTCCACGCTTTTTTTCATCCCAATGAGAGCTCCTTTCAGATATTCTGGATTTATTTATTTATTTATTTATTATTTATTTATTTATTCAAATGTACTGTCTGCATGTAGGGTCTGTGCACCCATCGTCGTGCAAGCCTCGGAGGTCAGAAGGAGGCGTCGGATTCCCTGGAACTGGAGTTCTCCTGGAATTGGAGTTACAGATGGTTCTCAGTCACACATGTGGGTGCTGGGGATCAACGAATCGGGTCCTCTGCAAGAGCAGTCGGTGCTCTTAACCACTATGGCCATCTCTCCAGCCCTAGTTTCAACCCCCCACCCCCCCACCACACTTTTATGTTAATCTGTAATCACAATCTGAACCACAAGTAGAGACATAGATAGATGTATTTGTCTTTCTGGGATTGGCTTAACTTCACTTATATGATTATCTTTGTTGTATTAATTTTTCTGCAAACAACATAGCTTCATTCTTCTAACAACAGAGCCAAGTTTCACTGGATATATGTTTTTCCTTATCTATTTTTCTGTTGTTAGACACCTAGGTTGGTTATGTTATAGTTGTGAATACTGCTGCAATGAACACTGATGTGCAAGAATCTCTGTGACATGTTAATTTGGAGTCTTTGAATAAACACTCAGGAGCAGTGTAGTATAACTGGGTCATATAAAGATTGATTTGTTATTTTTTTTATAATTTTTAAAAATTATGTGTATGATATTTATATGGTACGATGGATGTATATGGATGGATGGAGATGATGGATGGATGGAGGTATGGATGGATGGAATGGATGGATGGGATGGGATGGATGGGTGGGTGGGTGGATGGGTGGGTGGATGGATGGATGGATGGATGGATGGATGGATGGATGGGTGGATGGGTGGATGGATGGATGGATGGGTGGATGGATGGATGGATGGGTGGGTGGGTAGGTGGATAGATCCCCTAGAACTAGAGTTAGAGGCAGTTGTGAGCCGCCTGACATGGGTGCTGGAAACTTAACCTCTGCAAAGGCAGCAAGCACTCTTACCTGCTGAGCCATTTCTCCATTCCCAATCATTAGTATTTTGAGAAACCTCTGCGCTGACGTCCACAGTCACGGGGTTAGCTTACATTCTCACCAGCAGTGAATAAACCACTTAGGGACATTTTAGTAGCCATTCCTTCTGCTCTGTTCTGACTCCTTGGCCTAATGATACTATTATTATTTCACAGCAGAAGTTTTGAAACTCATTGACTCTGCACTCATCGTTTACTGCCCGTCGTGGTCTGTCTATAGATGACCAGTCCCTGCACAGCACTGTTCAACCTCTCCTGCACCTATGGTGTAAACAAATGTCTGGCCTCTTTAGAGGCACTCAGGTGGCTTCCTTGCCTGCTTTCACTGCCATCCTCTGTCCCTTTCCCTTCGTGGGCCTGCCCTTTTCCTTATGGTTCCAATGTGCTCACTAAGGTTCACTCACTGGCGTGTTGAGAAGTGGGCTCTTGAAGAAGTAATAAAGTCACGAGGACTCCGCTTTCTAAATGAATTAATGCAGTTCTTGTTACAAAAGTGAGTTTAGTTCTTCTTTGTGTACTCTGAGGTGCCATCTGCCACCTTCTGAGGTAGCAGAAGACCCTCACCAGATGTGGCTCCCGACATCCAGAACCATGAGCCAAATAAACTGCTCTAGCTTGTCAATCACCCAGTCCATAGTATTCCATTCCAGTTGCACAAAATAGACTAAGGGAGCTACTTATTCAAAGGACACTAAATTCTACGGGCCCCATAGCATCTTTTATGGTACTATTCTGTGCTATACTTTTATGTAACTTGGGAATGTGGTATTCTTTGGACAACAAAGTCATGCAAAAAAGAATCTTTAATTTTTAATTGTGACACTGGTTGGCATTGCTTCTCTCTCCCTGCAAATGAGGGGCCTCCTGCTTATGTTTCCTATGGATTCTAAAGGCACTAGGCATACATCGGGTAGACAGAAAGTATCCCCCAGGCTGCTGAAAGATTAGGAATCTATATGGGGAAGAAGCCATAGATGCTGAGGGACTTTGTTGAAGGTACAATAACTGAATAGGAAAAGAAGTCAGTGGAATAAAGCAAGGTTAAAAGCTAAAATAAAACTGCAAAGATGTGGCTTTATAGTCAGTTACTCTTTGTGAACTATCATTAATGTGGCAGCAATAGATTTCAGTTCTCAATAATCTGTTGTTTTGAGCAGCTATTTTTCCCCTACTTTGAAATGTAGCTCTTTAGTGCAGTAGAAGAAGAAACTGTACCCATATTCAAGGCCATGGTTGGAGTTAATGATGGTTTGACTTTAAGATGGTACACATGCACACAAACATTTTGTTTTTCACTTTCAAGACATTATTCAATAAAATACATAAGACATTCAATACTTTATTATAAAACAGCCTTGTGTTAGATCGTTTTGCCCACTATAGACTAATATGTGTTTGGAATATGTCTAAGGTAGGCTCAGCTGAGCTATGATGAGGGCCAGGTTAGGTGCATCAAATGCGGTCTTGGCTTAAGACATTTTCTATTTAAAATGGGGTTATGGGGGCATAATGCCACTGTTAAGTCAAAGAACACCTGTACCCTGCATGGTCCTAGGCTCAGGGAAAGATGTTTTCATCAGAGGTAGATAAGAACTGAAGCCAAAGGCACAGACCTGGATGTCACCCTTAGTTCTGTGCGGTCTCCACCAGTTTCTCCCATGTAGTAAGCACCGACTGTGTGCTCATTGTTGCTCTTGTCAGGGACATGATCTTATTCACCTTACCACAAGCTGAGAGGGTAGGTGTCATGAATGTTCTCATTTTACAAGTGGGAGCCTTGTTCAGAGATGGTAAATAGCCTGACCAAGTTGTAGTTAGCAAATTACAGGTCTAGGATTTGGACCTTGGAGGGCGTTGACACTCGAGTCCACGAACTCTCCTCTTTGTCAGGGCTCAGTGAATATTTGATAGACTCATGAGTGGACCAGTGATTGGTACTGAAAAATACAATTGAATCACCATGCTTTTCCCCCTCATGAAGAGGAGGAAAGCAACAACAGTAACATGTTAAATACTAAAATTTTAAGTTGATTTGGCCTAAGTGTTGCAAGGGAATTTTCTGGAGGGATGATCTGAACTCTTCCATATTTTCTGCTGTTGAGCCCATTTCTTCCAGAGATATCTCACGTAGTTGTCTGGGTTGAACCAAACCTCCAAGTCCTTTGCAATAAAGGGTTCCAAGGTGGCCACAGCAGTCATCTGCAAACTGCTCCTTCATTGGATTATGCAGCCCCAGTGGAAGCGAGTGACTGTTGACTACAAACCTGATAATGTGCCAATATTGCCAAAGCCTGACCCTGTGTATATCAATCAGCAAATAGAAATGCATAATGATCCAACACTGAATGCAGGATAAATGACATAAAAATGCAAAAGACCATGTTGAGAGGGCAGGCTGCTCAGAGCTTGCATCTCTCCAGTCAAGACATTTTATAACACCTAGGTCCCACTGCTCACCCGGGAAACTCAAGAGACCCATGGACCTGCAGTAGTTGTCACAGCCATCACTGCGTCACAAAGAAGGTAGTCAAAGTTATTCTTGCTAGATTGTGAGTCTATGAACAACACTGCTGTGAGACGTTCCCATGAAGTAAGCCAATGATGCATGAATCTCCCAACTCCCTAATATTCAAGTTACTCATATACCAATCTAAATAAAAACAGAGCCAGGCATGGTGGGACATGCCTTTCATCCCAGCACTCAGAAGGCAGAGGTAGGCAGATCTTTATGAGTTCAAGGCCAGCCTGGTCCATGTACTGAGCTCCAAGCCAGCCAGGATTATAATTTTTTTTATTTTTTCATTTTATTTATTTCTGTATGTGTATGAATGTACTGTCTGCATGCAGGTCTGTGCACCCATGTCGTGCAATGCCACGGAGGTCAGAAGAGGGTGTCGGATTCCCCTGGAACTGGAGTTCTCCTGGAATTGGAGTTTCAGACGGTTCTCGGCCGCCATGTAGGTGCTGGGGATCGAACCCGGGTCCTCTGTAAGAGCGGTCGGTGCTCTAAACTGCTAGGCCATCTCTCCAGCCCCTATATAATTGTTTTTTATATTTTATTCTTATTATTTTTATTTTATATGAATGGGTATATTGCCTACACATATGTAAGTGCACTTGTGTCATGCGGTGCCCTTGGAGGTCAGAAGAGGGCATCAGATCCCCTGGAACCGGAGTTACAGATACTTGCTAGTCTCCACGTGGGTGCTAGGAACTGAACCTAGGTCCTCTGCAACAGCAGCAAGTGCTCTTAACCACTGAGCCATCTCTCCAGCCCCTAAACAATCATATTGTGTCTAAAGCAACACACATCTTTAGTGTTGGTTATTTGACTGAGGTACTGTTTTGATTAATGTAGCTATGACTCAGCATTCCTAAATATTTGAGAAAGTTAAAGAAGTTTAATAGCCAAAAGATTCAAGTAAGGCAGAGGCCGAGAAGGCATTACTGTTCTTTTTGATTCGTCTATATTTTTTTGTTTGCCATGCTGGGCTGAATCCAGGCCTCACAAGTGCGAGGCAAGCACTCTGCCACGGAGCTACACCTCCAGTTCCTCGTCTCACCTCCTTTAATTGAGGGTTTCTGCATGTAGACAGCCACATGGGTTTAATAGCAAAACCTTTCCCCCCAAGGTTAGAGTTATCTTGGGAGTGCCACTGTTTTCACAGATAAGTGCAAACCAGTGCCATGGAATGCTGTTTGATGGTGGGCTGCTTTATATATACATATACATATACATATACATATACATATACATATACATATACATATACATATACATATGCATATGCATATGCATATGCATATAGATATAGATATACATATACGTATACATATACGTATACATATAGTGGAGGCTGGGTCCTTTGCTTGGCCTAAGCCGGGAACCAGAGAAAGGGTTCCCTCACCTCATGTCCAGCTGTAGACATGGCAGGCACTTTGCTGTAGTGGTCAAAAGAGCAAAGGGGCTGTCTTCTTTTTCTCTCACAAAGCAGCTCTTAACCTCCTGCTTCTAACCGGTTAGACCAATGAGCAGGAGTGACAGAAAACACACAGAACTCAACCAGTACAGAGCAACATTCTCAGTCAGCAAATCTGCCCCAACTGGTCGGAAACAAAAGTGTCCCCAATATCTGGGGATTCAATTAGGATATACAAGGTGAGAGGACATTCTAGAGTGACTTAAAAAAAAAAAAGGAAAACATATAAGGAAAAGAAGAGGAGGAAGAGGAGGTGGAGGAGGAGGAGAGAAAGAAGAAAAAGAATGTGCACCACAGGCGGGCTGGTTAACCAAGGGTTAAAGTCAGGTTTAGAGAAACACACAGTAATGCAGTGTCTCAGCAACTCCCCAAACCCCAAGGTGAAAGGCATTTTATTTATTGAAACAGCATGTTTCCTTCCTTTACCATTTATGGAAACAGCATGTTTCCTTCCTTTACCTTTATGGAAACAGAATGTTTCCTTCCTTTACCATCTATTCACCCCTTGTTCTCTCCCATTTCTTTATTTGTGGTCTGTCTAAAACCCAAATTTGGACCATCTATCATTTGACCAGCCTATCATGCTGATCTTTCCAGAACCAAAGAGCAACAAATGGGGGATGGAGAGAGCTCCCACCTCTAGCCGACTGCCCCAGCCCTTTCTCTCAGGGTTATAGGGTGCTCAAAGCAAAAGGACGTGCCACACACAGCAAATCACCAAACAAGAGTGTGTTAAAAGGGTTCTGTGGGGACTTACTTGTACTTGTGCTGGTTCCAATGGTGTTGATAGTGGTGGGGACAGATGAAGAGGAGTAGAGGGGCCCGTGGCCATTCTCACACCCCAAGCTTTTGTCCTGCCAGTTGGAGGCGCTGATGCAAATCCCAGAGTCCCGAGAGTTCTGCCACCCATTGAGCTTGTCATCCGAGTTCTGTCTTTGGTGATAGTAGTGCGTCTGCCCATAATCCACAGAGTCCGAGCGGCCTCGGTTCTGGCCACCAAAGCTGGTTGATGTGCGGTCCTCCAAGTGATTCAGCCACATGGCTAGAGCACTGCGGTCTTCCAAAGAAGTGGCCGGGTGGATCAGAGCATAGGACAGCAGCTGTCTGCTCTCCTCAATGTGCTGGTTGTGTTCGATGGAGTGTGCCAGGATCTTGGGCAGAAGTTTCATATACTCTACTTTTGCGTCAAGGTTTCCTGGCTTCAGCAAAGGCAGGTGAGTTAACAGAAGGGAAATCACTTTATCCTTGGATTCCTGTTGCCATTGGTTAATGATTCCTGAAAAAGAAAGTGCACAGGGCACATGAGCAAGTACTCCCAGGACCACACTCAAAACTGGAGAATCCCTGTGGATTAGAGCCCAATTTATGTATCCTGGTCAAATTTCCTTAAGATACCCTGTGCATCAGATTGGTTAACTGGTCTAACGTTTATGGTAGGGGTCAGGGACTTCAATTAGATAGAGATAAAAAAACTCCTAGATGGGGCTAGAGACTTGTTGCAGTAGGTAGAGTGTTTGCCTAGCACACATAAGGCTCTGTGTTTGAGCGCCAGCACTGCATAAAACCTGGGCATTGTGGGAACAACCTGTAATCATAGTACCTAGGGACAGGAAAATCCGAAGTTCAAGGTCATCTACCACTACTTAGTGAGATGGAGGCAGGTTGGACTATATGAGACCTTGTCTAAAAAACAAATTCTTGGATGTTAAGCTGCTTAATCTCTTTGAATCTCAACTGCTTCAACAATCTACGGTGGTACCAATAGCATCTGCCCTCATTGTGCTTGTGGGGCAGAGTATCACCAGGTGTGGTGGTGCACCCCTTTAATCCCAGCATTCGGGAGGCAGAGTCAGGAGGACCTCTGTTAGTTTAAGGCCAGCCTGGTCTACATAGTGAGTTCCAGGGCAGCTGGGGCTACAAGGAGACTTAGTCTCAAAAAGACACACAAAAAAAATGAGGTTAATTATCAAAAGGACGGGAAGAACACTTGATGATAGAAGCATCCCGTCCCTTTCTCTGCATCAGTCAGACCACATCAGAGTAAGGCAGCTGGCTTTGGATATAGTATGGAGCAACAAGGGATGCCAGAAAGGCAAGGCATTAAAAATATCACTGAGTTGGGAAAAAAGTGGCGAGCGAAAAGGGGAAAGAAAACGGAATTACTGAGTTCCGAACAACAGGGAGAGATGCTCTACCCTCTCTACCCTCTTCCCATGGGGAGCTGCTGAAGAGTCAGTGCATGAAGCAGAATCTGCCACCAACCTGAGCAAGACCAAGGAAGGATGCAGAGAAGAACTGGACAGCCAGAAAGATGAAAAGCAGAGGCATCACCATGGAGGGGTCTAGAACCCCTAATCTTAGGGGGTCTGAACACTACTAGAGGAAGAGTGGTGCAATTCAATAGTAAGGGAGCCTGAAACTTTAAAGATGAGTAGCAAGTTCTATTTGATTTAACCCAACATTAAACACCACCATTTCAACTTGTAACATCAATGGAAGTTGTTAAGGAGACATACGCCTTCTTTAGTCTTGCACTAAGTCTTTGAGTGTGTGTTCTCAGCCACACCACATCCCCACCTGGGTGGGCCATGCTGCAGTGCTCAATAGTCAGTGGTGGCTGCTGAGCCAGCCAGCACATGCTGGAGACATTCAGATGGGGAAGGAGGGCGGGAGGCAGGGGTGACCTCAGGAGGTCCCTCCCAGCTCTCTGACTCTATATTTAGCTAATTGCCACCAGACATAAGAACCTCGTGCGTTCTACTAAGTAGAGCCTCTGTTTTGAAGCAGGCCTGGGAGATGAGTCAAACTCATTTTAACATCCCGGTGCTGTCCACACTTCATCAGCAAAAACCAGGTATGGCTTTCAGTTTTGTGTTGTTTGAGATTTGAAGTATATTGTTTGTTTTGAGACACAGTTGCACTATATTACTAATGCTGGTCTCCAACTCACAGTCATCCTCCTGCTTCCGCCTCTGCAAGTGCTGGGATGAAAGACATGAGCCACCATGCTTGGTCTGACATGATTTGCAGGATGACTATGCAGAGGACAAAATTTATTCATTAACCCCAAGGATCTCAAGAGGCACAAGAAAAAAAAAGAAGAAAAAAAAGGTCCCAGAGGAATAGCAGCAAGTGTCATAAACCAATACTGAGCAGAGGAAGCAGGCTGCATGGGCACATTTAAAAATACACTTAGGGGAGAACTTTTATTAAAACTGCACAAGGCTGAGTCACTCCTAGCTTTCTGTTCAGTCATTTCCCTATTTAAATATTATGCTCTTCCACCAAAGGTCAGTCTTAAGAAATCAGGAACCAAACAAAACTCAAATAGGACACAGAGTAGAAGCTAAACATGTATCTCCATGTAACCACTTTCTGCCATGGATCAAACTGGGTTTCACAGGAGGAGAGGGATGATGGGAGGTCACTGTCCCTGGTCCCTTATAGGGCTGAAATAGCTGTATCCTCAGGATAGACCTTGGATGGTCTGGGGCTATGGATCAAACTGTTTCTGCTCTTTCTACAGCAACTATGCTGGCAGCTAACAATATTAAGTTGTTTCTGTGGGCCAGGTACTCTTGTGAACCTTATACGTTGAATCTTCTCATTGAATCTTCTGTAGGAGTTTATGTGGGGGATGGGGTTTTATAATTATCTTATTTTATAGATGAGAATAGCTATTTTACAGCTATTTTATAGCTGGGTAAGTTGTTCTAGATCTCCTGGCTAGCGAGGTGGCAGAATGGAAGTAAGCAAACTAGCTTAAGACACAGAATGACTATCAAGCTAGAATGACCATAAGCTAAATATTTTAGTATTTATGATACACAGTTATTATATTAGATCTAAAACATATATGATCATGTGACTGTAGTTGGATACCCAGGGAATGTTGGCAAATAAGTTACAGAGGCAACGTGGATGATACATTTTGTGGGTTTAAGATAGGTTGGCCATGAGCACATACAATTTCAGCCACCTCATATTTGACAAGGGGGCCAAGAAGACACAATGGAGGAAAGACAGCATCTTCAGCAAGTGGTGTTGGCAAAACTGGATCACCATTTGTAGAAGAATGAAATTAAACCCCTACCTCTCACCATGTACAAAAGTCAACTCCAGATGGATCAAAGACCTCAACATGAAACCCCAAACTCTGAAGGTGATAGAAGAAAAAGTTGGCAGCAGACTACAAGACATAGGCATAGGAAAAGACCTCCAAAATCAGACAGCAGCTGCACAAGAAATGAGATCAACAATTGACAAATGGGACCTCATTAAACTCAAAAGCTTCTGTACATCAAAAGAAACAATCAAGGAAATGAAGAGAAAACCCACAGAGTGGGAGGAAACCTTCACCACAGATACATCTGACAAAGCATTGATTTCCAGAATATATAAACTACTTAAAAAACAAAGAAGAAAGAAAACAAATGAATCACTCAAAAGATAGAGCAAAGAGCTGAACAGAGACTTCACAAGTGAGGAATTAGAGATGGCTGAGAAACATCTTAAAAAAAATGTTCAACGTCACTAATAACTAAAGAAATGCAAATTAAAACCACTTTAAGATATCATCTCACTCCAGTAAGACTGGCTAGGATCAAGAAAACAAATGATACAAAGTACTGGAAAGGTTGTGGGAAAAGGGGAACACTCATCCACTGCTGGTGGGAATGAAAACTCATACAGCCATTATGGAAAGCAGTGTGGAGAACCCTTGGAAGACTCAAAATGAGCTTACCACCTGTGGTAGTTTGAATGAGGGTGTCCCCCATAGGCTTTAAGTATTCTTAAATACTTAAAGTCCCCAGTTGATGGCACTGTTCTGGGAGGTCTTAGAAGGTGTGGCCCGGAGGAAGTAAGTCATTGGGGAGGGCTTAGTGAGTTTAACAAGCCTTGTGGTCTCCACTCTCTCTCTTTCTTGACGGTGCTCATTGCGAGATGTGAACCTCGGCTTTCTGCTCCAGCCCCGACCACCATGCTTCCCACCACAATGGACTCTAATTCCCTGGAACTGTCAATCGTAAGCTCAAATAAACTCTTCCTTTTATAAGTTCCCTTGGTCATGGTGGTTTTATCACAGCAACAGAAAAGTGACTAATACACCACCTGACCCAGTCATACCACTCCTGGGTATTTACCCACAAGACCCATCTTACCACAGAGATACATGCACAGCCATGTTTATTGCAGCTCTCTTCACAATAGAAAAAAGCTGGAACTAACCCAAGTGCCCCTCAACTGATGAGTGGATAGAGAAAATGTGATACGTGTACACAATGGGGTTCTATGCAGTGATAAAGAAAGATGACATCTGGGGCTGGAGAGATGGCCTAGTGATTAAGAGCACCGAATGCTCTTGCAGAGGACCCGGGTCCGATCCCCAGAACCCACATGGTGGCTGAGAACCGTCTTTAACTTCAGTTCCAGGGGAATCTGACACCCTCTTCTGACCTCCATGGCATTGCATGAAATGGATGCACAGACCTATATGCAGATAGTACATTCATACACATACAAAAATAAAAAATTTAAAAAGTTAAAAATAAAAAGAAAGATGACATCATGAACTTTGCAGGTAAATGGATGGAACTAGAAGATATGTTAAGTGAAGTAACACAGTCCCAGAAAATCAAATGATGAATGGTATCCTTCATCTGTGGATGCTAGAAAAAAAAAAAAGATAGGTTGGCTGGGCATGGTGGCCCATGCTTTTAATCCTAGCACTCAGGAGGCAGAGGCAGGTGGATCTCTGTGAGTTCAAGGCCAGCCTGGTCTACACAGTGAGCTCCAGGCCAGCTGGGACTAAAGGGAGACCCTGTCTCAAAAAGACCCCCCCCCCAAAAAAAAAGACAAGCTCAGAATTTCTTTTGAAACTTCTCTTTGAAAGGAGCCTTATCTTCTATGAGGTATAGGTTGGATTCAGTGATTCGCTTGCAATAGATAAAATGTGGTAGAAATGGCAGAACACAAATTCAGGGATCAGATTATAAAAGGCATTCTCTCTCTCTCTCTCTCTCTCTCTCTCTCTCTCTCTCTCTCTTTCTCTCTCTCTCTCGGCTCGCTCTGAAGGAAGCCACCGGCCTTGCAGAGAAGTCATTCTCCATCCACCGGCCTTGCGGAGAAGTCATTCTCCATCCAAGAAGCCAGGTTCGGGAGGATCCGTTGGGGAGGAACGAGGCCTCTTGCCAACAGCCAGCAAGGCCACTCCCTTGCAAGCATATCTCCACCCTATTAGTCTTCTTATGAATGCAGCTCCAGATGACATTCTAAGGGACCCTGACCCACTAATTCCCTAGTCCACAGAAATAGCATGAGATCACATATTTATAGTTCTAGGCTGCTAAGCTTTGAGTAGTTTGGCCAAAGATAATCAATATACTATTCAGGTGGCACTGAGCACAAGAGAAAGTTTTGTTCATTTGGATTTGACTGTTCAGTCCTGCCAACATTCCTATTCCTATTCTGAGACTCAAAGCAGCTACACTTCACCTCTCTTACCTTGATTATCTGCCTTCCAACAACCTTAGACTATGAGTTAGCGCCCCCAACCCCAGGCTCCCAGGGAGAGCATGAACTGATCATGGACACTTGAGGTATGTCTACACTAGGAGGTGGTGATTTTTCAGGGTGACATAAAATGGTTTTTGATTATGATTTGACTTCCTGTGGAGGCCTGCCTTTAGAAAGAATGCATACTGAAGATCTGGACTCGGTGTGGCTGGTATGATGATAGTTCCTCATGGCAAATTAACAAGCCAGCAGTGCAGGGTTTGACTTCCTGCTAATACACAGCACAAATCAGCCTCTCAGCATGAGCATCTCAAAGTGTGAACGGATGTACCATCAAACACCAGCTAGATCCTATATGTGGGGACTTGGGACGTGCTGGCTATTTCCTGCCAACTGACTGCCAGCTCTCTCTGGTGCATCCTTGCCCCCTTCCAGAGAATACAGGATTTCTGTTGAGACTTGTATTGACAGTTCTCCCTTCCTGGGGAGGACCTAGGAATCCCTACCATTGTTGAATAATTTATCACTTTTGAGAATCGGTCTCTTCCTGATTCACTTCAACATCACCCTGTGCAGAAAACAGTACCAACAACTAAAGTCCAAAATCCATGAGTTTTGATGCCAACTCACCTCTAATACATTCTTTGAATACTTTCTCTGAGTAAGGTGTGGACATATGATCGGTATTTAATATGGGCAAAAGTTAATGATTTAAGACCAAAAAAAAAAAAAAAGCCGGGTGTGGTGGTGCACCCCTTTAATTCTAGCACTCAGGAGGCAGAGGCAGGTGGATCTTTGTGAGTTCAAGGCCAGCCTGGTCTACAGAGTGAGTTCCAGGACAGCTGGGGCTACAGGGAGACCCTGTCTCAAAAAGACCAAAAAAAAAAAAGGTCAATGATTTATAATTTACAATCTAGTGACAAATAGTAAAGGAAAAATTAAAAGAGCTATAACTAAAGACCACAAGGATTGGGAAACCATCCCAACAATTCTTGGAATGACAAGTTCGATAGCATTTCTACACCATGGTATGTCAGTGTTTAAGGGCTCCAGTTGTTAGTAAATTACCCTTAAATTGCTATTTTATTATACCCTTGTTTTCAGTTTAGTAACATTTGCCATAAAAGGGTTTCTTACAAACGCATTTAAGCAATTTGTTCATGCGAGAAATGGCTGGGAATTAGGTTCACACTCACAGGAAGTGGCTAAATGAGAGTGCTAGAAGGGACACTGGTGGGTTTGATGGTTACACACTCCTTGTTAGAATTTACATTACAAACTCGATCCCAGACACATCAGGCACAAGAGGCTTCTAAATTTAGTACAACTCTAAATGCCTCAAAAATGGATAAAATCACATAGCAAATATCCAGTAGTGATGTGAGCTGACACAGGGCACCACAGAAAATCAGGGGTAAAAATGGCAAATGCAGCCGGGTGTGGTAGTGCACGTCTTTTAATCCTTGCACTTGGGAGGCAGAGGCAGGCGGATCTCTGTGAGTTCAAGGCCAGCCTTGAACTCTACAGAGTCTACAGAGTGAGTTTCAGGACAGCTGGGGCTACAGGGAGACCCTGTCTCAAAAAAGAAAAAAAAAAAAGGCAAATGTAGCATCCAAGAGGTGAGACCCTTGGTTGCAAGAGCATCCACTCTTGCCTTTCGCCTCCTAAGGTACCCTCTTGAGTTGGGTGAATAATTCAGGTAACTTATGGAGCCTTGAAAATGGTACTGACATATCAGTTACATTAAGGGAGCCAGCTGTCAGGATTTACCAAGGACCTATAGTGACAAGTGGTATCTTGCATAAAGAAGTAAGATGACACATACTGCTCTCCCAGCTGGTCCCCACTGGTCCTCGACTCCTGGCATCCACACTCTCCTGCACTGATTACAGCAGGTCTGTGTGACCAACGGAATGCATTAGAGGTGTCCTAATACTACATCATAAGGTGCTGCTGTTTCTGAAACCTTGCTTTCTCGGTTTGCTCACTGTGGGGGAGCTAGTTATTCCTATCATGAAGATGCTCAGGCATCTCTAGAGGAGATCTCAGACCTACTGCTAAGCATCAGGATAGGCTTGGCAGTCATATGACTGCCTGAACCACCTTGACAGTGGCTTCTCTAGCTCCTGTCAGTATCATGACTAGGATGAAGTGAGAGACTTTAGGCCTGAATTACTCAACTGAGCTGTGTGTTATTATGTTAAGCCATAACATTTTGGGGTAATTTCTTATACAGCAATAGTTAACCAATACAAGGGGCTTTAGGCTACTTGGTTAAAAAGAACACATCACCCCCCAACTAAGGCTCAGGAGACATCTTGGAAGAGCTGTGGGATAGCAATCCTGGACTCAGACATAGCGAGTATGGCAGGCTACCAATCTGCTTAGCACACTAGGTGGAGCCTGTTTTTGGTTAACACAGATTCAGAAATCATGAGTCGGCTTGCTTGTCTGCACGCCCCTTTTCTGAATACACCCCATGAGCTGGGATAATGTGTGATGGTATGGAGGTCTAGGATTGGCCACTGGGAGGTGATGTCACATGATGTATTGGCTGCATGCTCCAAACCTATGTGAGCTGCCTGTTGCATAGAATAAATGGATTTGTACCACCTGATGTGGTCCCTGGGCTGTTACCTCGCTCGTGCTTGGCTGTGGAGCTATCAACCCTATGGCTGACTCTTGAGCTCCTTTGGTCACGGGAGCCAGCAGCTCCACAGCCAGTGTTTGGCCCTGGGACTCTCAGTCCTGCAGCCGCTGTTTGGCTGCAAAGTCATCAGCCCTGCACTGGTGCCCTCTTCTGCCTGTCCAACCACAGGGTCAACGGCCCCACAAAGAACAGACGGAAAGAATCTAAGAGCCGGAGTACGGGAAGAAGTGCCATGAAAAGCTGTCCTCTGGACACAGCCTGGCTATGGCACTTAGGGACTCGCAGCAGCTGTGGTACCCTGAATAAGATTGGTACAAGATCAAGCCAGACAAAACTCTGACACAGACAGAGCCTGGCACAGACAGTTACTCCAGGAAAGTATTTTTTGTTTGTTGTTTTTTTTTTTGCTCCCGAAGGATCCAACTCACCCTGAAGTCTCTCTACCGAGGGCTCAAGTTAGGTTATGATTCTCCTTCAATTTCTGTCCCCTTTTGCTGATGTCTGACTCTTTCGGCCTGAGGCACCCCATTTAAAGAGAACATATAAGGGCTGGAGAGATAGTGTAGCGGTTAAGAGCACCGACCGCTCTTACAGAGGACCCGGGTTCGATCCCCAGCACCCACATGGCAGCCGAGAACCGTCTGAAACTCCAATTCGAGGAGAACTCCAGTTCCAGGGGAATCCGACACCCTCGTCTGACCTCCGCGGCATTGCACGACACGGGTGCACAAACCTACATGCAGACAGTATACTCGTACACATACAAAAATAAATAAAATTGATAAAAAAAAAATTTAAAAAAAAAAAAAGAGAGAACATATAAAACAAGTTGGCTTCACTGTCCATCTGCCTGAGTTCTGACCTCTGGCTTGTGACTATGTGGGCAGCTCCCAAATTTTTGCTTCTTGCCCAGATCTCTCCCCTGAGATCCAGACACACAGATTCAACTGTACCCCTCACACTTTCATTCATAGTTTCTCAAAGTCATGTGTATCCAAGGTATGCCCCCCACCCCCATCTCTGAATCTATTCCTTGACCTTTCTTTCCCATTTTAGCAAATGGCATCTCCATCTTTCTAGTTGCTCAAGTCAGACTCTAAGAGTCTATGGCTCTTTTGTCCCATGTATTTAATCTGTTAGCAGATTATATGGGGACTAAATCCCCAAAATATATCCATAATCTGCCCATGCTTTGCATACCATTCTACCATTGGTCTATTATTAATAATAATTCTTAAAAGAATGATCCTTTAACACTAGAAGGCAGGTCACTCCCTGATTAAAGACCCCAGCATTTTCCCATCTGCTCTGATCTGAGTATGTTTTGAGTGTGGCCCCAAAGGTTCCGGGCTGGTTAGTTTTTGTCAATTTGATACAAATTAGAGTCACCTGGGAAGAAGGAACCTCATCTGAGGAATTTCTTCCACTGGACTGGCCTTCCAGTGGACATGTCTGTGAGGCATTTTCTTAATTGGTAACTGATGTAGGAGGGCCCAGCCCCCTGTGGACAGTGCCATCCTGGGCAGGTGGGCCTGGGCTGCTTAAGAAAAGTAACAGAGCAAGACAGGGAACCAAGCCAGTAAGCAGTGTTGCTGCATGGTCTGTGCTTCAGTTCCTGCCTCGGCTTCCCTTAATGACAGACTGTACTGTAAACTGAAATAAACCCTTTCTCCCCCAATCTGCTTTTGGTCATGGTACTTTTATCACAACAACAAAAAGTGAACTACAACAGGCTGGAAGATTGAGTCTCACTGTGGGACCCAACATATGGAGGTGGTATGCCTTGTTAGAGGTAGGGCCTTAAGTTAATTACATAATAGATGACTGTCCTCAGACGGAAATGCGTAGTTCTTGTGGGCACCTTGTTAGGTCCCATGAGAATGGGGGCTTATAAGAAGAGCAAGCCAGTCTCTCTGGCTCTTTGTCTTACTACCAGGTCTTTTCTGCACAAACTCCCACCAATGTGGTGCCATTCACCTGGAGGTCCTCCTCCGAGGCTTAAGTCATCGTGTAGGACTTTGGCTTGGACTTTTAGCCTCCATATCTATGATCTAAATAAATTTCTTTATAAAGTGTCTAGTTTCTGGCGTTTTGCTAGACCACGACATCTCCCGAGTCCCTCTATGATTCAACTGTACTCTACTACTGTCTCGCTTACTTTGTCCATCCTGGCTTCCCCTTCATGTTTCAGATATACATGTGTCTCAGAACCTTGATACCTGTTTCCTCTGCCTGAAACATTTTTCCCTTGACCCATGTTTAATACCTTTCAGCTCTATTTTTTATGAAAATAGCACTTTCAGGAGCTGGAGAGATGGCTCAGCAGTTAAGAGCACTGGCTGCTGTTGCACAAGACCCTGGTTCAGTTCCCACCACACACATGGCAGCTATCAACCACCTGTAGCTCCAGTTTCAGGGGATCCCACACCCTCTTGTGGCCTTGACAGACATTGCATGGCACAAGTGCCCTTACATATATGCAGGCAAAACACTTATATACATAAAATAATAAATCCTGGGTGTGGTGCCACATGCCTTTAATCTTAGCACTAGGAAGGCAGAGGCAGGTGGATTTCTGTGAGTTCAAGGCCATCCAGGACTATATAGTGAGTTTCAGGTCAGGTGGGACTACAGGAAGACCCTGTCTCAAAAAAATAGACAAAAAATAAAATAAAACATTTTTAAAAGAAAATACCACTTTCCTGGTGAAACAGCCATTCACACTAAATTGCCCACCTCACCCTCACCTCCCTAATCCCTGGCTTTATTTTCTACACTGTATTTAGCAGTGTGTGGCCTGCTATATGTTACACCTGTTTCCTGCCACTCTCCACTCTGTGGGGGGGGGTGTGTGATGCTGTCCACATTTCCTTATTATCCACATTTTAATGACTATAAGATTATCCCCTGACATTTCATCCAATGATATTTTACAGACTTTTGAATTTCTTGCTCACTTTCTAGAAATTTCTTTAAAATAGTAGCTATCATCATACACTGCAATATTCTGATTAGTTTTGGCTTTCAAGTCAAATAAAAACAGAAACATGTAAAAGAAAATAAAATGGTTAGTTCAATTTCAGAGTCTTTACTGAATCTCCCTTCTCAATATTCTGTTTAAGATGGAAAACTTTGCTAGAAAACAGAGAATAATGGGTACTTTTCCTGACTGTAACTGACACCAATTAAAGTAATCTTCATGAAAAAGATCTGAAAGGCTGAGATAGCAAAATTAAATGTATTTAATGCAACTCTTTTGCAAACATCTGTTGAAGAATGAAAGAAAATCAATACCAACAGCATTGTGCTAAGATTGTTTTATGTTGGAGTGGTGATAGATTTAACAAAACTTTTTAGGAATGGGTTTCCTAAAACTCATTGGAGATGAAAATTGGAGATTGTTACTTTGCTCTTGACAAACGTAATGTAATATGACAATGAAGACCCCCAAGCGTGGTGGCACACTTTAATCCTAGCACTTGGGAGGCAGAGACAGGCAGATCTTTGTGAGTTCAAGGTCAGGGGTCTCAAACAAAAGAAAACAACCCCAAAACCCCTCCAAGACCAAAATCCTTGGTCCTGTGCAGAGAGGGGACTCCAAGGAAGTATCTTGGAAGCACTTGTCAAATCACAAAAGATCACAAGAATACCCCGCCCCATGTACCCATGCTTGATTGTGTGGGCCACCCTGAACAACAGCTACTTCCCTCAATAGGGTATAACTCTAGGAGGTACTAGAAGGTCACAGCCAATAAATTCCACCCCTGAACTTTCTGCATCTATAAATGATTCCAGATTGTTACACCACTGTGTCCCATACTTTCGAAAATAAACGAAGAAGTCACTCAACAACTTATAGACAAAATTTCTCATCTCAAGAGCTGGGAATACAACCTGTAAGTGTAAATGTCAGATTCTGTGGTGTGTTGTGTAACTATGTAAATACTGTCACCAGGGAATAGGACATTGATATTCCCCGAGTATGAATGTTAGAGATACTGATGCTGAAATGTATGTATCATGCATTTAGGTATAAAAACTGGAGTACTTACATGGACAAGTCATTCTATGGAGAAAAAAATGAACAACTTTACTGAAGTAGGCTATGTGAATCCTCATCACAAATAAACTAGTACTACATGAGAGAAGAAAATCCTGGATAACTACGAGGGCAGGGTGCTGGACAGCTTTAGTGTCAACTTGACACGCCTGGGTTGAGGGAGCCTCAGTTGGGGAACTGGCTCCATTGGACTGGCCTGTGGCCACATCTGTGGAATATTATCTTGATTGTTGAGTGATGTGGGAGGGCCCAGCCCATTGTGGGCGGTGCCACCCCTGGGCAGGTGGTTGTGCATTGTATAAGAAAGCAGGCTGGGCATGGGCCAAGGGAGCAAGCCAGTAAGCAGCATTCCTCCATAGCTTTGGCTCCTGCTTCCAGGTTCCTGCCCTGAGTTCCTATGCTGGGCTTCTTCAGTGATGAACTGTGACTCAGGAGATAAACCCTTTCCTTTCCAAGTTGGTTTTGGTCAGAGTGTTTTGTCTCAGCAATTGAAGAAAAACTAGAACAGGCAGAATTAGGTGACCCTGGAATGTATCCATTTGTGCTTCCACCCTCCACAGCCCTGCAATAAAAGAAGTTACCTCCTAGGTGTGTGTGTGTGTGGGGGGGGTGCATGGGGAAGGAGAAAGAACAGAGAATGGAGAAAAGCAGGCTCAGCTGGCAGGGATGAGAACACGTAAACTTTAGCTACTCACCTTCAAGGCTCAGGGCCAACAGACCCACATGCTGTGCTTTAAGCCACCCCATCCCAGTGCTGAGAAGATGGAGAGAAGACCTGGCTGGAAGGGGCTCCTTCCAAGAGACAAGGCTTTTGAATGTTATGGAAGAAGGAAGGAGGCAGGGAAGGGCATGTCTATGTCCAGGAGTTTAGAAACTCACCCACCCATCCTCATCTTTACCTCCCAGGTAAAAATGACCCAGGGGAGAAAGACAATGCAAAGTCTAGCCTCACTAGTCCTGAGCTGGGGTGACAGCAGTGATGTGTTGCTTTATTTTAATCTATCTTTACCCCACCTCCTTTGGAGACTGCATCTAGTAACCTATCTGATACTTATATTCAGTCCCAGTCAATGTATATGGCCTAGGACTAGAACCTGTCCTTTAAAAAATTGGGGGGGGGGCAGTATTTATTTTTATTTTATGTGTAGGAGTATTTCATCTGCCTGGATGTAAGTGTACCGCATGCTTGCAATGTCGGAGGGAGGCCAGAAAAAGGCATCGGTTCTGGAGCTGGAGTTAGAGATGGACATTAGCTGTCTTGTGGGTACTGGGAACCAAACCCAGGTCCTTTGGAAGAGCAGCTAGTATTCTTAATCACTGAGCCATCTCTCCATCCCCAGGACTTGTCCTTTTAAATCAAGTTCCTGGATAGCCATGAGGAAAGTGCTAGACCCACAGACATGTCTTCAATGCAAGAAAAAATTTGGGAAGAATCAGACCACAGGAGTAGAGAAATACTCTGAGACGGTTTCTGTTTCTTGAACCAAAAGGCAAGGTTGTAAAAGGCAGACCCCCTTTTTTACATACCCTCAAGGCTCTCTACATCTCCAGAGCCAGCATCTAACACACTCCTTAGCAAGAACACAAGCAACCCACCAACAATCTATTATAACCATATCAGTGGAGACAGCCTGCAGCCAATTACATCCTAAAAGAGGTCCTGAGTTTTGACATTAGATACTCTCTGATGGAGACATACCCTGTATACCTGCAGACTCCCCCCACCTTCTCTCCTTCCCTCTCCATCATCTGTGGTATAGTTGAAGGTCCTACTTCCCACTCCCAATCTCATTTTCCACTCTGGCCCTCCTGACCTCTGGATCACAGCTGAACTCTGTGTGCTTGTAAGACTCTCTCTCCTATCAGAGCTCTGCATCATGAAGGTAAGGACAGTGCCTATCACTAATGTTTCTTTTACTCCATCCAGTAAATCACTGCTGACCATATACCCTTGAGAGACTGGGTGGGTTGAAAGAGATGCATGAGCTCTTCCATTATAGCTGGCAACAATAGGCTTGTTCCTCCTCCTCGGCTTTTTCTCAGACTATAATGCTAAGTACCAACAGTAGAAACCACTGCATAATGGTGAGGGTACATGAGGCCCCAGAGGAAGGAGGAACCAGCCTCTCCTCACAAACAGATGCCCTAGGACCTCCACATCAGCCACCCTCCAAGCCACATGCCAAAGAGATCTCTGTACATGGATCAGACTCGCTTCACCCCCACCCTTGCCTCTACTCACACACAGATACAGCTCAGGTTGCCAAGTTACTCAGGGACTGGATTCAAGACACTGATTGTAAATAGTCAAGACAGGCTCTTGGAGTACTTTTTGGGGTATTTATTTCCAAGAACTATGGAAAAGAATCAGGTATTTTAAGTGATTTGGCAGGAGGGAAAATGGGAGAGGAGAAGACGGATGCATTGTAACAGTATTATCTAGGATCGAATCCCCATTAGGTAGCTTTATTAACTTGGGCAATTCAGTTAACCACAATGTATTTTGGTTTTCTTCATCTGAAAAATGCAATCTCTCAACATTGATAAGATGCCTAAATTACTTAAATCTTTTCTTCTTCCTCCTCTTTTTTTAAATTGAGCATTTATACAACTCATATAATGGTTCACAATCAAACCCGGTTCCCCCATGCCCCAACCCCCCATCAGAACTCATGCATTACAATATCCAAGCTATCCGTGTCCATTCAGGCTCCCAAACTCAGATGTCCTTCTTTGCAGATAGATGCACTGGAGTCTGGTCAGCATATCTAGGAATCTTAGTAAGGCATACTCTTTGTGGTGGTTTGCATGAGTGTCTGTTTTAAGTATTCAGACATTTGTCTCCAGTTGGTGGCGCTGTTTTTGGAGGTCTTAGAAGGTGTGGCCATGCTGGGGGAAGTGTGTCACTGGGGGCAGGCTTAGTGAGTTTAACAAGCCTCATGGTGTACAGTTGCCCTCTCTCTGTTTCCTGTGCAATTCGCGAGATGTGACCCTCGGCCTGCCGCTCCAGATCCAGCCACCATGCCTCCCGCCACAATGGACTCTAATTCCCTGGAACCGCCAATCGTAAGCTCAGATAAACTCTTCCTTTTATAAGTTCCTTGGTCTGGTGTTTTATCACAGCAACAGAAAAGTGACTAATACACTCTTCCTCACCCAACAGTACTCAGTCTTTCATAGTTTCCAGTCCAGGGACACTCCTGCACCCATTTCTCTTGTTCCACTCTGAGACCCTGTCCAGGTTGGCTTGGGTCCCGTACCTAATGCTGACACTGCTCTTTCTTTTTCTTTTTTTCAGAGCTGGGGATCAAACCTAGAACTTTACAGATCCTAGACAAGTGCTCTATCTATAGCTCCAAGCCTGAATTACGTAATTTTTGTAAAGCAGGCACGTAACTTAGGCCTGAGCCACATCGAGTGCCATGTGATCGTCATCTTGTCACTGTCATAAGGGCTTAGGATGATGTTCCATTAGCTCTCTTCAGAGAACAGGGAAGGGATGGTCTAATGCAATGCTTCACACAATGAGGAGGATGGATACCTTGGAATTTGTTACAACTGTAGATCCCTTCCAGCCGCTGAATGAGGACCTCTGTTTAATGTGCTTTGCAAATGGCCGAGATCGCGGTTCATGTCTGAGAACCACTGGCAGGAGGAACCAAGAAAATCAGGGCCTCCACTTTGCAGCTTTTCAGTGATCTCCAAGTAGGGCTGGCATGAAACCTTGTGGGTTTTTAGTACCAGGAGAAGGGACAGAGGAATCATTTCAAAGAATGACATGGATCTATTTTTTAAAAGAAGTTCTGGAGTTCAAAACAATTCAATCAACAAAATATTTCCAGTTCCTCTCCAATTTTCTATTTATGGTCATCCAGCCAGTGAAAGGAGTAAGAGGTCCATGTAAAGATGAACAGAGAAGCCGGGCATGGTGTTACACACCTTTAATCCTAGCACTTGGGAGGCAGAGGCAGGAGGATCTTTGTGAGTTCAAGGCCAGCTTGGTTTACGGAGTGAGTTCCAGGATAGCTGGAACTACAGGGAGACCCTGTCTCGAAAAGACCAAAAAAAAGATGAACAGAGAAGACACGATGGGCCCACTGGATTTTACTGTGCCATACTAGACAATCTGACTGAGCCTAGGCTGGCACATGAACACACTGAGGCAAGAATGTCAGTCCAGGCTTTTTCCCACAGACTCCCACCCTGACAAACAACCTCTATGTAGTCTATGGGGTGCAGTGAGGCTCCAGGGAATGGGGATGAGTGAGTCTGTGGGAAGGCACTGGAGCTAGAACATTACCTCTGAACGGCTGCTCCGGAGAGCCGTCTGGTGAAGAAGTATCAACTCACTGGTCTGCCGATAAACCAGGAGACGTGCAGTGAGAGGAGCACAGTTCTCTTGATTAGAGGACCTCAATATGCTGCTGTGCTTGAAGGGGAGGGCACAGATGCTGTACAGGTTATATGGAGCAGAACACATTACACTTGAACCAGATGTTAGGTGAAAACTGTATGAGTGGATGGAATAATCACATAAGGGATTGCTCCATCTCCTCCCTCTCCACTTTGTCCTCCTTCTCTCCTCTCCTCTGGTGTCTGCTGGGCACAGCTCATTATTGAGTGTCAGCCTGGGCATTGTGATGTCAGAGGCATCAGCCACAGAGAGCGATGCTGATAAGGGACAAGCCACCCAGTCCTGCTCAGGGACACGTGGCTCTGATAGGAGCCCTCCTGACACTGCGCTCCTGTTTACCTGATAACATATCACATCTCAAACATCTATATTCTTTATCCTACTTCCTCTAAATTGATACAGTACTTAGGAGGTGCTGAGGCACAGAGAATTGCCCAAGGTCACACACCTATACCTTGGTACTCTGTGAAAGGGGCCAGAGTTCCTGAACTGGACCAGGCTGCCTTTTATAGAAAGTTTCCACATACCTTCTAAGGGCGATCACAAGTGCTGCTTCCACAGCACCAGCAGACTCTGTGTCACACACTTAGTAAGGCGCCCCATTTAGGACAATGAGCACAACTTGTTTTTGCTGGAAACAAGCGTACTGATTCTAGATAGTCTCCTGGAACTGCTTTTTACATTTTAGTTCAAATGTAGCTAACTAAGCACAGCTTAAGACATCTAGAAATCCAACTCAGAGTCCAGGAAAATCAACAGTTTAGTCCAGGCAATGTGGGTCGTCCTCCAGATGTCAAGAACATCACATTCTGTAGGTTGGAGGGAGGAGGAGGACTCCACTCTTAACTCGCCTCCCATAGTGGGGGCAGGATCCATAGCCTCCCCACTTTGGTTTTTTTTTTTATTTTATTTATTTTTGTGTGTGTATGAATGTACTGTCTGCATGTAGGTCTGTGCATCCGTGTTGCACAACACCACGGAGGTCAGAAGAGGGTGTCGGATTCCCCTGGAACTGGAGTTCTCCTCGAATTAGAGTTAGACAGTCTCAGCCACCATGTGGGTGCTGGGGATCGAACCCAGGTCCTCTGAAAGAGGAGTCGGTGCTCTTAACTGCTAGGCTATCTTCTCCAGCCCCCCCCCCCCACTTTGGTTTTTACTTTGCAAGCTGACATTCTCAGTACTAGTGCTGAGGAAATGGAAGATGATCTGAAAGGTGGAGTGTGTGGTTGTGCGCAGCTCTATAGAAAACCATCCCAGTGTCTTGATGTTAAGTTGTACGATGGGTAATAAGGTTTGAAGGTGAAGAGCAGATATTCAGCACATGGCCTGCTCCATCCACCTGGAACAGATTCCAGGACCTAAATAAAGGCCCAGAAAGCACACAAATTGGAAGACCTGGGTCGTGTCTAAAGCAGCTAGCGGGCCAGCACCGAGAGCAAGCGACAATCACAAAAGTGACTCAGTGTCTGAATCTGCTATAAGCTCCTTTCAAGTCTGTAGTAAATAAAATAAAACTTCATTGTACCACAGTCCGACTGCCCCCTCTGTGATCCACTCTTGCTGCCTCCTCATGTGACTGGCCTCCCAATTTAGCGCGTACCCAACTCCCAATGACCTGTAATAACACTATTCCCAAATTAGAGCTCTCAATTTGACTTGGCTTTGGGCCCTCCTTCAAAGCAAAATAAAGCATCCGTTTTCTTATTTTCACATCCATAATACTCTCCTTTTTGAGTTGCCAACTCAAACCCTGCTCCAGGCAGACAGAGCCCTCCCTACATTTTTTCCCCCTTCCTTTTCTTCTGGTTAGCCAAGAGCCTGATGGAAAAACACCAAGAGACGAAAACAAAAACAAAATCAGATGAAAATTCCAAGTAAGTGACATTCAGCTGGAAAAGCTATGATTCACATGCAAATAAAAATCTCCCTGAATTCACTGGTATATGACGCAAGCCCCTGGCTTCGACATAAAAAGGGCAACATGAAATCACCCACAATTAAACTCCCTCTGGAACACTGGAATCCTCTGGCAAGACTTTCCCAACTAATGATAAGCCCCCAACAGTAGCAGAATGAAGCTAATTGGGTGGGAGCCCAGGGGATCCCCACCTGGACTGATAGTCCCTGCTGAGCCCCAAGGCAAGTCCTGCATTCCCCACCTGTCCTCATAGCTTGTGAGGACATAGGGTTGGGGTGGGCCAACCAGAAAAGCCCTCCCTTGCTAGCACACATGGGGACAGGAGGGACCGTGCTTCAGAAGCAGGACTCACCACCACCTTCAGGATACTACTGTACAAGAAAACTGCCCGGTGCACTGTGCACAGAGCTCCCCAAGGCTGCACAGACTCTGTCCAAGCTCCCCAGCAAAGCAGCCGATGACCTCAGGCCCAGGCTAGACAGTGGTAGATTCTGCTCCCCAGAGTGCTAGGTGCTGCATCCCACCTCCTCTCTTTTCCCTCAGAAGATCAAGGCTCTAATCCTCCATAACTGGGCTCTAGGGAACACACCTCTTTCCCTCAAGTCACAGCATTCTAGGGTGGAAGGGGCTTCCTTGGATTTGCTGTGAATGTTCCCACCATGGGCTTCTTCAATAGTCACCTGGACTGTGGTGTTCCAGGTCATGGGGATCTCTCCCACTGTCAGAGAGCAGGGGTGCTGAAGCTATAACTGGCCTTTGCAACTTCTACCCAGTCATCTGAGGTCAGTTTTTCTAAAACTACAAAGAATAAATCTACGAGTGCTCAGATGCCAATGTTCACAGCAGCAGCATTTGCAACAGCCAAGGAGGAACTCAAATATCCAGAAGTAGATAAGCAAAATGTGAGACCTGTAATAGAATATTATTCAGCCTTAATAAGGGAGCTGTAGCCAGGTGTGGTGGCGCACGCCTTTAATCCTAGCACTTGGGAGGCAGAGGCAGGCTGATCTTTGTGAGTTCAAGGCCGAGCAAATTTCAGGACAGCTGGGGCTACAGGGAGACCCTGTCTTGAAAAGACCAAAAAAAAAAAAAAAAAAAAAAGGGAAGTTCTGACACCTACTAGAACATGGGTGGGCCTCAAGGATATTATGCAAATGAAGTAAGCTGGTCCAAAGGGACCGGCAATGTTTAACTCTTCTTACACGAGATAGCTACAGGGGTCAGTTTCAGAGAGTTAGAAAGCAGACTGGTTGCTCAAGACTGGGAACAAGGGACCCAGCTCTATTTCCCAGATGGCTCTGGGGCAGTTGAAGTTAAAGCAACAAAGGCAACAGGACGGGACTACCCAGCTAAGCACACTCTGGCCTTTCCAGAGGTTTCCCTTGAAGCTTCCAGGTATTGGGCAAATGGAGATGGGGAAGTCTTCTAAGACTGCTCCTTTGCATCGTACCACCCTGGAGCCTCCTCACCATGGCGATGATCAGAGAAAGGATCTGCTAAGTGAGGGCAGCACCCCCATCCCCAGGGCTGCTCAAGCCCCAGTGGCTGCAAAGACACACTCAGCCCCATCTGGAGAAGGTTAGACAGTTTGAGGCAGCAAAGTTCCCTTTTACATTTTGAAGTGTGTTGAAACTGAGCAGCCTGGGTGTTGGTTTCATTCCACAAGTGAGTAATCCATTTCCTGAAATTCAACTGCTCACTCTTTGGAAGTGGACCAGCAATTTGGGGGTACCATCTGAAGTGTTGCTAACTTTGGTAAATATTTACTGGCACAGCATGCAGTTTTTCTAGGAATGTCACTTATTTGTTCAATTAATGACCCTTCAGATGGTACCCTTAAAAAAAAGATTTCTCTCTAAAGAGTCAGTAATTGATGCCTGGGAAAGGACACTGTGTGTGTGTGTGTGTGTGTGTGTGTGTGTGTGCATGTATGTATGTATGTTTCAACTGCTAGTTGGAATAAGCACATCTAAATTAAATTAAAACTAGGTCTGACCTTAACAATTCCTCTGCCATCTTCCTCTTCTTGACTCATGATTTTCTGTTACTCTCTGAGCCAATAATGGATTGACTTTGGAAAATTCTCTTTCCAATGCCAATATTTTGCCTAGAGTTTGAAAAGATGGCATTGAAAACTCCCTTTTCTGTGAATATTTTGGTTTCATGGATTTCACAGAAGTTCTCATGAATTCACACTTACTACAGACTGTTCCCCCTAGGAAACCCAGGGACACACCTCCTGCTTTCCTTTGTGGAACAACTTAGACCTGGCTTGGAAAAGCCTTCTTTGAAGAAAAAAATGGGTTTCTTTTTAAGTTTGTTTGTTTGGTTTTTGACAAGGTCCCCTCACTCCCAGCACACCTGGCAGTCACTATGTAGATCAGGCTGGCCTCAATCTCACAGAGATCTGCCTGCCTCTGTCTCCCAAGAGCTGGGATGAAAGGTGTACGCCACCACGCCCAGCAACAGTTGGTTTCCTTGTGGCTCAAATAATCACACTTCCCTTCAAAAAGACCCCTGTGCCCTCTTCTCCTCTTTCATGAAATAGGCAAGCTGAAGGAATCTATATTTTCTGATGAAAATATGGAGACAGGTGAGTATTTTGAGAGTTCTGAGGGGAGGACTATGAGTTTGTGTGTAGTGGGCTCTCAGACAGGAATACATTAAGCCAAGAAGCAGTTCTCCATGAAGAATCACAAACGGTTAAGAATGAGTTAGAGACAAGTTCCTTCTGGATTCCCAGCTTCTCCTCCACACTGCCTTTTTACCCTTACCGGAGGTGGCCCTTTTATTAAAGCACACAGGAGTCACAAATGGTGACCCTTGGCCATCCCTTCAACTACCTGCATCTCCTGGAATAGGAATTGGGGTTTACATTACTCTCCCTGGCCCCTCAGACTTGTGACTCTGCTTTCAGCCTTTCCCACAAGGATTATCCTGGAAAAAAGTTCCTGCCATTCTATCTCCTTTGGGGCTCTCCTGGAGAGATGGTTCTGTGACTCTGTAAAGTGACTGTCCTTCCTTACAGATAGACTTGTAGTAACAGAATGTATCTCCTTGATGGTCACATCACCAGCATCCACTTCTGTTCCTCCGGAATATATAGCTTCCCTAAGGAGGGGGCATGTGTGGTGTTTGACAGTGGAAGAAAACAGCAGGCAGGCTACAGAGAAAATGTGCTTGGTTATCCAAGTGCCATCAACCTTGAAACTAGTGAGCATCACTCATCTTCTCTATGTTCAGTACTCATATCACACATAAGAGAGCAGTGCTCAAATATAAGTGACGGAACACCTAAAAACCCAGGACTGACCTATGTCACTAGGGAAGTAGCAATTTGGTCTGAGTTTATTTCCTTTATGTTTTAATTTGGTGCGTGCTTATTTCTCCCTGCAGCATCTTTCTAAATGTATTGTTTTAAAGAACAAAACTATAGCATGAAGATCCACAGTGGGACCTTGTGGAGACTTGATTTTATGTACAAGTAGATTCTTAAACTATAGCTAATGACCAGAAGTCATTATTATCATTAGGGTGACCAGGACCTAGGCCATGTCAGAGATTCACAAAATGAGCTTTCAGTGGGCGTATGCAAGCAGAGGCAGGTTCAGAACTCTGGGCCCAGGTATGTCCTGTGTTTGTCCCATGGCTACCACGGGCACCAGGGAACACTGCATATTTCCTCAACTCCTTCATAGGTAGACATGACCTGGGAAGCTACAAAGGCCATGTAGGAGAGAAAATGGAATGGAACAGTAGAGGCTGCATGGAGCTGAGCAAGCCCCAGCTACTTCTGTTGCCTTTTGAGTCATGGGAATCAACACAATGTATGAGTTTGCTTCTAGAGGAAGCCATTCCTCTAGACTCTCTTCATGCAGCAGACTCCTCACAGCCCCAACCATTAAAAGCCACATCGTGGGATGGGAACAGAAATCCTTCTTTCACCAGAGCTCTGTGAGCCACACACGCCTTCACTGGAATGCCCATCGCTGGTGCAGGCATGTGCTCATTCTCCTGATGGTCCCCGGCAGGCCTGTAACCATAGATTGGATATTATGATAGTGTAATTATTTTGTGGTCTCTCTTCAATAGCTCTACACTTCCTGCTGAAGTGGGATATTGCATCCATCATAAATCTTTCCATCCTCTTGAGCCGTGTTCTGTTACAGCTTATTTATTCCTACAGCTTTTCTTTTGGTAGAGTTCCAGTTCTTACTTTTTTTTTTTAACTTAGAGAATCTCTGCTAAATGCTAAACTGGCCTCTTGCATATTTTTTGTTTGGTGCTCCATTAGCACTACAGGAAGTCAAAACTTTTCTAAAATTACCAGTGTCCACCCCCCCCCCCAGCCTCATGATTGGTATTCAAGGCCCTTAATGTTTTTCTGCTTAGTCCCTGACTTTGTGCCATGTGTGTTAATATCTGTCAAGTTTGAAGTACCGTTTTTTTTTAAGTACTATTTATATTTATATTTTTTATTTTTTTATGTGTATGAATGTACTGTCTGCATGTAGGTTGGTGCACCCATGTCGTGCAATGCCGCAGAGGTCAGAAGAGGGCATTGGATTCCCCTGGAACTGGAGTCAAAGACAGTTCTCAGCCGCCATGTGGGTGCTGGAGATCGAACCTGGGTCCTCTGCAAGAGCAGTCGGCGCTCTTAACCGCTAGGCTATCTCTCCAGCTCCTGAAGCACTATTTTTTAAAGGTTGCAAAATCTCTCTCCAAGTGTGGCTGGTAGGCTGTGGGGAAACTGAGGCTTACTCTAGTTGCCAGCAACACCAGTGTCCACTGCTTCTCTCTGTCAAGGCTAAGCTGTCGCTGGCTGAGGAGATCTGACAGCTTTTCTTATGCTTTCTTGGTTTTTCTTATGAAAGGATCTAAACTTTGACAGACATTAGAAATTTAATAATAGGTGAAGAGCAAATCCCAGAGTGTCTCCACAGCAATATAGAAACAGATTCTGAAAGCAAGTAAGCCACTTGTTTGTTCTTCTTCCCCTGGCTCTTCAGGCGGGACGTGAGGGAACTGGGTGTGTCAGACAAGAAGAAGGGGCTCTAGAACATACCGTTATGATTATCTAATAACAACACTCTCCTGGCAATGTCTTCGGAAAAGATTAAAAGCATAAGTTTTCTTTTACTCTACATGGCAACAACTTTCTGAAGTGAAATAATAAAGTAAAAATATAAGTATCAGTAATGCTGGTTATTTTTTTTAAGTTTTCTTAAAACTTTAACATCATAAGCCAGAGAGGATGCTGCAAGGAAGGCTTCAGGATTTTGTCTCGAATAGTCACTTGTCAATTTTGTTTCGGAAAGAGATATCAAACAAATTTGGCTAATTTAAGTAATGTAAGTCAATTCTTCCCCTTAAAATAACATCAAAAAGGAATCATATAAGAAAAAAAAAGTTCCAAAAAATTTTAAAAAAAGTTCCAATACTCACAACTTTAAAGATTATCTTAGCAGACAGTTCAGAAATGTATACAGTGCAAGTGTCAGCAGATTTTGAGCATCACATGACATTAGCACAAAGCAACTCAGCAGCAGGTGATTAGAAAACCAGGCCTTACTATTAAGGCCCGGTTCACCATGCACTGTCTTATTGTTTTGTTTTGTTTTTCCAGACAGAAAATCTGATAGTTTTATTAAAGCCAACACTACTTATAGTTCTTAGTCTACAACTCATGAAGCCTAAAAGGTGATTTCTGTACAAGATGCAGAATGATTTTATGCAGCCCAGGGGAGTCCCCAGAAGATACAGCAAGGGAAAGAATAGGGGAAGGGGAGTGCTGAGACAAAGCACACATGAAGGAAGGGAAGAGCTGGTGGCCCTGGGGAACTGCACACTCCTTCCTGTCTGGACATACGTTTGTTCCCTGAATAAGTGACTGAGTAGAAACCAGTAAGATAGTAGGTGTTTGGTTCAGAGTTGCTTCCCGACTCAAGATGGACCCTCAGGGATATAGCATGAGGTTCTAGGTCAGGAAATGTATTTTCTTTCTCTCTCTCTCTCTCCCTCTCTCTCTCTCTTACTCTTTCATATTCTCTCTCTATTAGTGTGTACATGTACATTTATGTGTGCATTTGTCTGTGCATGATTTTGGAAGCCAGAGGTTTATGTTGATTTTTTCCTCAGTCACTCTCTGTCTTATGTTTTGAGACAGGGCCTCGCACTCAACCTGGAACCCACAGATGTGGCCAGAGTAGCTAGCCAGCAACTCCAAGGATCCTCCTCCCTCTAGCTTTTCAGTACACAAGCTACTCTGCTCCTCTTTTTCACTGGTCCTGGGGATCTGCACTCTGGTCCTCATGCTTAAGCTGCAAGCACCTTTCTGGATAAACCATCTTCCCCTTGGTGGGACATGCCTTTAATCCTAGCAATTGGGAGACAGAGACGGATGGATCTCTGTGAGCTCAAGGCCAGCTGGGGCTACAGGGAAACCTGGTCTCAAAAAGACCAAAAAAAAAAAAAAAAAAAAAATGCTCTTCTAACCTCTAACAAGTCACCTCCAAATATCATAGAAAAGAATGGATTGTGACCTAAAGATTCAAGCCCTGGGATAATGATTGGCATTAAATGTTAATATCCTTGTCCAAAGATCTTTCTTTTCTTTTTTTTCTTTTTCCTCTTTCTTTTTTGGTCTTTTTGAGACAGGGTCTCCCTTTATTCCCACCTGGCCCGGAGCTTGTTATGTAGACCAGGCTGGCCTTGAATTCACAGATATCTGCCTGCCTCTGCCTCCCGAGTGCTGGGATTAAAGGCATGCACCACTACACCTGACCTCCAAAGATCTTTATTTTCTATAAGCTGAAGTTCCACTCCTGCACGGGGCTCATAGTGTCCACTGCAAGGTGGTTTTTGCCCGACATCCCAAATTATCTGGAAATGGGAGAAAACGCTTAACTGTGCTTGTTGGCAGATGGGTATTTTTAGCACTTTAGAAAAGATTAGACTCTTTCTCATACCATTCATTCCTTACAATATTAACACTTGTGTTTTAAGAGCATGAGCAGGAAACTACTGTTAGACGGGATCAGAATAAAGTGGCTAAATTATAAGGGATATTGTTCATTTTCTCCTTTTGCTGAAAATATCTTCTAAACGCCTCCTTTCCAATGAGCGGCTACAAAACGTCCCTGTTCCAATGGGCCCTAGACACATAAGAATCACCAAAATCCAACTATAAATATTTGATCCTCTGTCTCAAAAGCACGGAGGTGTGGAGGGGGCTGCTGGAGAGGTAGCTCAGCAGGAAAGAGTACTGGCTACTCTTCATAAGGACCTAGATTCAGTTCCCTGTACCCACATGGCAGCTAACAACCATCATAAGTCTAGTCCCAGGGGACCTATCACCTTCTTTTGGACTCCACAAGCAGTGGATGTACAGGTACACTTACATATATGCAGGCAAAACACTCATACACATAAAGCATTAATTAATTAAGAAAGAAAAGAACGGCGAGGAACAGGCTTACCTGAGAGTTTCATCAGAGTCTTGCCAGCTGGCTCTTTACAAAGCTCAACCCCAATTCAACAGAAAACAAGCCTTGAAACGATCTGTCCTCTTTGCTTCCTTTCTGTTACTAGGTCTTGGTTATTTGCCATTTAAAAATCTTATATAGCACAAAGGGGTGAGTGAGCAACATTTGAAATAAGTTTGGGGGCAAAGTAGCGTAAAGAAGAAGGTAATATAAAAGGCTGGATTGTCCAGGATTTCAAATGCTCAATGCTGTCCCCAAAGACCATCCATGGTACTTGATCAAACAGCTGAAGCAGGAAGGTCACGCTAACCTGCCCTGCCCTCCCCTGAAGCAGGTCGTTAAACCTTCTTTCCAGAGGGACTATTCCACAACCTGGAGGAAAGAAACACTCATCCTCCAAGAAACACATATGCCAAGAAGAATCTGGACAGACAGGCCTTATGAAGTTCTCTATTTATTACGACTAAGGCACACCCTTTCCTCATTTCATTTCAACACACTGTCCACTCTATCAGTCCTGAGCACCAAACTAACATGGGCTTTCCTGCTGCTTCATTCCTGAAGGGCCCCATGCCATGCAAAAGTTTGGTTTATATCACTTTCTATATTTTCCTTATTAAATTCTGTATTTTGTTATAGGAGCCTCAACTGTGAGCCCAGTGATGAGAAAGATATTTCTTTGTCCCTACAATAAATAGATAGGTACAGGTAATGGGTAAAGTTGGATAGATAGAATGATAGATATATAGATAGACAGACAGACAGACAGATAGATAGATATAGAGAGATGATAGACAGAGAATTGGCTACAGGACATTAGAAAATACTTTAAAAGCATTCAGCATGCCAGATGTGGTAGTACATGTCTTTCCCAGCCCTTGGGAGGCAGAGGCAGGTGGACCTCTGTTGAGTTCAAGGCCAGCCTGGTCTACATAGCAAGTTCTAGGCCAACTGGGGCTACAGGGAGACCCTGTCTCAAAAAGACCCCCCCCCCAAAAAACAGTAAACCCCAGGAAAATAATTCAATAGACAAAAATATCCTTTCAACTAAACAGTTGCAACACATGAGAGAATTTCCTCCTTCTTCCAAAGGCAAATATTTTACTGTGCTTTATTAGCCTAATTAAAACAATATTGTGGTATTCAAGCATGCGTGGGTTATGGAAAAGAACAATCTGCCCCACAAAAATCCTCCTTCCATCATGCAGACATGGAATCTGGGGTGAGAATTATGCAGGAGCCTGGAGACTTTTGCTTTGTTTCATTAATATTCACATATCCACTTGGTAAGAACTGCAGCTTGGAACCACAATTTCCATTACAAAGCCTCTGAAATGCCAGGAATGAGTCATGGCATTGTGCGGCCTGGGCAGCGCACTGGTTTTCTCCATTAACCAAGCATCTATACTGACAACTTCCAGGAGAAAAGCTGAATGAGTCAGTTTCAGGAATAAACTACATTAAAATACTATGTTCGTGGAAGAGCTAGGGTCACAAGGAGTAGGGTTTTGATGTTATTTTTGCTCTCTTTAAACAGAAACACTCAAGAATTCATTTACTGACATATAGAAAAAAACTTTTAATTATTATTTTAGGTGGGTGCACCTGTGTCCTGCAATGCCTGTAGAGGTCAGAAGAGGGTGTTGGGTCCCCTGGAACTGGAGTCACAGATGGTTGTTAGCTGCCATGTGGGTGCTGGGAATTGAACCTGGGTCCTCTGCAAGAGCCCTGACATCTAGCTTTTTTTTTTTTTTCAATTCAATGATTATTATTTATTTCTTTACTTTTTTTTTTGTTGTTGTTCTGGGGGGTTGAACCTAGGGTCTTGTGCATGCTAGGCAAGCACTCTACTACAAAGTTGCAAGGCAGACCTTGAGTCTTCAGTCCTCCTCAGCCTCCTGATTGGGATTACAAGATTTCTCACATTGCTTAATCAAAACAAAGCCAGGAAATCAACTTAAACCCACAGGGGTAATGCAGCCCTGGGGACCTCTTCTGCACCTTCACTCTTTTTGCAGTCAGTCTAGTTCTGGAGTTGGGTCCAGATCTCTTTAGCCCAACATTTTCTTGAGAAAAGATTAAATTTAAAGAGTTAGCAAATTTCACAAAGGGGAAATTTCAAAAGTCCTAAAAACATGAAATGGCTAACACTTCTTTAGAACATCTGCTTGTATCTGAAGTTTGAAATCAGCTGAGGTTGGAACCAGCACATTAAGGTGATTTCAAAACTAAACACAATCATGAAAAATGGAGAAATCCAAGCATGGCAAAGGTGCTTTCAAATCCAGCAGGAACTGGTAATCAAGGAGGGCGGCCACCAGCAGCCTGCACAGCTCTCTTCCAACATGGACCACTGGGCTCGCAGTGGCTTCTAGGTGAGGATATACATCTTGCCTAATGTTGAGCTGCAAGCTTGCCTTTTCTTTTTTTGGATTTGGTCTCCCACGTTTAAGCATGAGTCAGCACATACAGATGAATAGATTGAATAGAATAACCGAGCTGATTTAAGGGACCCCCCCTCCTCACCAGGGTTCTCTTCTAGCCTTCCATATTTAGGTTAAGGTCCATGCCTGTGCAAGACACTTAGTGAAGAACTAAATTTTCTTTTTTCTTTTTTTTTTTCTTTTGAGACAGGGTCTCCCTGTAGCTCTGGCTGTCCTCGAACTCACAGAGATCTGCGTGCCTCTGCCTCCCAAGTGCTAGGATTAAAGGCGTGCGCCACCACGCCCGGCATTTATTTATTTCCGTATGTGTATCAGTGTACTGTCTGCATGCAAGTCTGTGCACCCGTGTCGTGTGAACTAAATTTTCTAAACCTTGCAAGCAAGGACTCTCTATCCTGAGATCTTCCAAACAGCTATTCGCATGTTCACTGGACTCAGTGCCCCAAATATACAGAGTATCTATCAAACAGGTCCACTAGGCAACACATTCATACCCAAGGGTGGCTTTAGCCTCCCGTTCATAAGCAGGGGGAGGGCGCGTATATCTGAACGTTTCTATCTGGTGAAACATGAGAAAACTTAATTTGACATAACTGTATTGAAGTCCCACCAGAGGCAACCATTCTGATTAAATCGCAGCATTCCTAGATCTCACAGTTAGTAAGAAACTAAGAGATGCTATGCGGAAGTGTTCCGGCAATGGGACATAGATCCTCCAGTTCTTACATTATTGCTGAGATGGAACAGAAGCATGGCTAACAAATAAATTTCACATTTTGCCTTCCAGCAAAATTTCACAAAGAATCTGTGACCTTGGGGGCACGAAGTACACGGCTGTCCATGTTAGGGGTGTGTCTGCCTTCCAAAATCTCTTGAGAGCCTCTGTATTTGAGAACTGTTCAGGGCACAGTTCCATAGATACTACAGGATCTACTACATGCTCTCAGTCACAGGGGTCAATTGATTCCCTTCTCTTCTTGACATTTAAAGACATCTGCAGAAAAGTAGACTCCATCTCTATCCTTCTGTTGGTAGAGACCACACACGAATATAGCAGAAACCAAGCCAGGAGCCAAAGGGCCTTTAGAAGTCAGGATCCATCATGTTCCCTCATTTCACATACTCTTGAACACATTGAAGGGGTCAATTATTTAAAAAATATTATTTATTTATTTATTGTGTATGATTGTTTTGCCTGCATGTATGTAAGCACACCTGTGTCATGCAATGCCCTCAGGAGTCAGAAGAGGGCGTCAGAGCCCCTGGAACTGGAGTTACAGATGGTTGTTAGTTGCCAATGAGTGGAGGGAACAAACCCGGATCCTCTGTAAGAGTAGCCAGTGCTTTTTACTGCTGAGCCAACTCTCCAGACCTATGGTTTTTTTACTTTAAAATTTTTTTTATATGTATGAGTATAATGCCTGCATGTATGTAAGTGCACCCATGTTGGGGAGTACCTGCGGAGGACAGAAGAGGGGGTTGGAGCCCCTGGAACTGGAGTTAGAGATGGTTGTTAGCTGCCATGTGGGTGATGTGATTCGAACCCTGGACTTCTGCAAGAACACCCAGTGCTCTTAACTACTGAGCCATCTCTCCAGCCCCTGTGTTGTGACTTTTTAAAGGGAAACTCATGTAGAAAATCCACAGGCAAAGAGCAACCGGAGGAGCAGCGGCGCTCCCACTCTTCTCTTCCTAAAAATGGAATGACTTCCTTGGCAGCGTGCTAGCTACCGCAGAGTGTATTTACTCCTTAAATGAGATAAACCTCTTGCTGGGCTTCCTGCCGAGGATGCAGAGACCCGGTCTTCCTTTGCATAAATTCCTCTTCCCAAGGAAAAGGATGGGAGTACAGCAGTTTTTAATTTCTGCATTTCTTGCTGGATTCCAGTAGGATGCTAAAATGAACTTAAGTCCTAGTGGGGAGAAATGAATGAATTTTTTCAGTAGTCCTCTCGCTTAACTGTATGCCCCCAAGCCTGAGTTTTTATGACTTGGATAACAGCTCCACACTCAGGCATCAGAGGCTTCAAAAAGTAGGAGTGGCCTTCAGAGTCAGGTCTGCAAAGCATCCAAACCAAACCTATGAGCTAAGGGTGGAAGCTTGACACTGTGACTGTTACTGTTTATACGCACAGAAGTCAGACATCTGATCTACCTCGCATCAGCCAATATGATGGCAGGAGGGGAGTTGTGTTTTCTCCTTAGACTCAGCTGCCACAGGGCCCTGTGGAGTTGCAGAGCTCCTGGGTGAGGGTTCTCTCTGAAGGGTTGTAGGACCCTTCACCTTGAGCCCCAGGGCCTTGATAGAGAACTCCCCCCCCCCCATCCCATGATTCTTGGGCATCCTGGTAGCAGTGAGGACTCAGTGAATTTCCAGAGTGTTCTTTTTAGCAGCTGAGAGGTTAATGAAACCAATCCAAGTTTCAAGTGCTAAAAGCAGCAGGCAGCCTGCTTTGTTGACAATGCCACCAAACCCACAGTCAAGTGCAAGACAGCCATTATTTCTTCTCTGACCCTGAGAATGCTTCTTGTGCCTGTATTGTTTCCTAACTTTGGAAAAAGCACCAAATAAGGCTGATTTTTTGGTTAAAGGTAGGAGCCATGACTGTTTATATGACCTCACTCTTTCTTACATAATATAATAAACAGGACTTGTAGGCCTGAAAGGGAACAAGCCAAATTCTGACTTTGGAGAAACACGTGCCTATCCCAGGGTGGTTTGGCTTCCACACAGCTGAGGGCAAACTTCTATGAGCAAACGGGTAAGTCAAGGTTTCTCAGCCTGGAACACAGAGCACTGAGAATGAGCCACTGGAGTAGGAAGAAGATGCTGTTAAAACCCTAATCAAAGCCGGGCGTGGTGGCACATGCCTTTAATCCTAGCACTTGGGAGGCAGAGGCAGGCGGATCTTTGTGAGTTCAAGGCCAGCCTGGTCTACAGAGCAAGTTCCAGGACAGCTGGAGCTACAGGGAGACCCTGTCTCTAAAAGGAAAAAAAAAAAAAAAACAACAAAAAACCCTAATCAACAAATACTTCCCATCATGCTGGAAGGAGCCTATATGACTTTCGAGGTGGCAAGGTAACCTTTGAGAAAGAGCCCAGCCTCCTCTCCAGAGATCATCTGAGATCTCTTTCCATAAGGCTCTACTGCAGGCAAAATATAGCCTGGGCTAGAAGATCACTCTCCTAACCGTTCAATGGTACTGTTTCACTGTCCATCACTTCATGGGAAGATGCATAGTTGGTTTCCGAGCAACATATTACTTTATACTTACACTTATTTCATTGCTTCCATAGAACAGACATTTTACTGTAATTGGTCTTGATTTGGTAACACATAGGTTTATTTATGTACTTCCTTGTTCCAAAAAGAATTTTAAATTACATGCATAGAGTCTGAGGAACATCCCCCACTACCTTGTAACATTTAAAAAACAATGGTACCCATGCATAATAACTGACCATTTTCTAAGTTGATGATAGCTTCTGTACAGCTAAGCAGATCTGGCCTAGTGCTCAAACCCTCTAATTTTTTTTTTTTTTGGTCTTTTTGAAACAGGGTCTCCCTGTAGTCTCAGCTGTACTAGAACTCACTATGTAGACCAAGCTGGCCTTGAACTCAGAGAGATCCACTTGTCTCTGCCTCCCGAGCGCTGGGATTAAAGGCGTGTGCCTCCATACTCGGCTTAAACCCTCTAATTTTTAATTTGAAAACAAATGTCAAGATGAGAAGACGTTTTCTTGGGGGCCCTGTAAACTTAGCTCCTTGTGAAATCCTCTTGAGCCTCATCTACCAATGCAGAGACAGGAGTGAGAGACCTGGTTTCCATGTCATGTAAGCGTGTCTGTAGATGATCCCTTCCTTCTCCTCCCTCTCTCCTTCCCCCTTCCCCTTCCCCTCCCCCCCAGAACATCCTCCATCTGCTCTTAGGGAGAATAAGGATGACTGCCTTTAAGTGATATACAGATATCCCAAGACTCAAAACATTAAAACAAAGCCAGAATAGCCAAGCATATTCTGAAGAAAAGTAAAACAGTATAATGTGAAGGGGGAGCAGTGGCTGACGGAATGGGGTGACGCCTGCCCTGTCTCCTCCCTCCTGCCCATCTTCTCATCTCTCTACCTGACCCCCAATAAACCTTTTGCCTTTTAGTGGAGTTTCCCACTAGGGCTTGGCTGGCCCCTTCCCTAAGGTGTCCATTCAGACCTGAGTGCTGAACCTTGATAATCCAAGCTTTGATATCATGCCTGCTGGCAACTGGTTCATTGCCATGTTCACTGGCACTAAGACGGAAAAACTTGCCCTGAGGCAGGTTTGGATTCTAGCTTTACACACACTGACTGCCAATTCTAGAAGATTAAGCTCATTTCACGTGATCGGAAATGTCCAAGATTGGTGCTCAGGACCCCCACAACCTTGCCTACGCTTCTTAATCAAGTTCTCACTTTCCCCAACCCAATGTCCACGCTGGCTCGTGCTACACCGTGATCTGATAAGCCCTTGTCCAACTCTGCTTCGAAGGCAAGCCCAAAGCCCATACTTGTCCATTGACACATTTAACAAACACTAGAAAATCACTCACTTTGCATAATCCTTACAACTCTGGGTATTGTTATTAGTCCCATTTTACATTTATTTAGTGTACATGTGTGTATGCACATGCACACTCGTGTGTCTCAGTGATCATGTGGAGGCTAGAAGAAAACTTGCTGGAGTCTGTTATCTCCTTCCACCAAGGAGGTGCTAGAGACTGAACTCAGATGCCAGGCTTGGCAGCAGCACTTTCACTAGCTGAGTTACCTCTCTGGCCCTATTTGAAAGATGAGGAAAGGGAAACCCAGACCTGTGGCCTAGCTTGCTCAGTGATGCCTTCTTCCCCCTATGTCGGTGGCCCGCAGTTGTCTGTCTTGTATAACCTGAATATGTTTTATCTTTGTGGGTGTTCCATTCTTCTGACAGGTGGGAAGCTCCCTGAGAAACAGAATGCACATCTGATTCCCATGGCTCCCCCTGACCTCGCTCACTCTGGGTACATGACTATCAGTATTTGTGGGTAGAAGGAAGGACATGAGGAAGAGAAGAAGAATCCATTCAATTGAGGGCTCCCTGTTGCAATGAGGAAACGCTTCATCCTTTGTTTTTTTCCCTATGAGGTTGCAATGTCCACATCCATGTGGGCCGGTTTAGGAGGAATCCTAGCTGCTCCAGCTCAGGAATGCAGGCAGTCATGCCTTCTAAAGCTGTGTCCTACAAGGTGGGCAGCCACAGTGGTCAGCCTCCCCTCTGTACAGGAGGTAGAGGCAATGACAGAGTGACAGGGACACGAACAACTGCGGTGACAACCGCCTGCAATTATCGCATACCACAGACTAGCCACTTTCATCCTGTGCCTGAAACCCTGCAAACCTGACCTTATCATCCTGATTTTACAAACGGGAATTGGGATTCTGAAAGGTTCAGCCATTGGCCAAGGTTAAAAGCTGATAGAACACAACATGGAGGCTCGAACTCGGTTCTGCCATGCCAGGATGAGTCTGGCTCCATCCACTACACCACCACGTCTCTCTTGGTTCCTGCAGGGCTAAAAAAGGCCAGTCAGCTGAAGCCATTCATTCTGTACTTCCTGAATGCTCTCTGTGGTTTGGCATTTTAAATGAGAAATCAGATGAACGATAACCTATTTTTCCTATAGCTCAGAGAATCTAGGAACAGACTGGATGGTGTAGGACTCAAGGTTTGGGGAGCTGGCTTATTTGGTTAAAATGCTTGCCTCACAAGCAGGAGGGCCTGAATTCAGACCCCCAGCACCCATATAAAAAACTGGGAGCAGTAGAATGGGCCTGTAATCCCAATGCTGGGGTCAGACAGGGGCAGGAGGATCCTTGGGTCTTGCTGGCCAGCCAGCCTAGATGAATCAGTGAGCTCTAGGCTTAGTGAGAGACCCTGGCAAAAAAAAATAACTTAGAGAGCAATTAGGAAAGACATCTGACATTAACCTATGGCCTCCACATGCATGTGCACATACATATTTGTACACACATACATGAATATATACATATAGAAACATACCAAGGCAGTCACAGGAGGGTAGAGCAGATGGGATGGGGAGTCTCTGAGAGAGACTTTCTTGGAGTCAAATAGGCAGAGAACAAACTTCTGTTTAGAAGAAAGAAAGAAATCTCTTTTCATTAACCCGTGAAGTTCCTTAGTTGGGCTACAACACCCAAGGCATTTACAGCACGGCCACAAATCCGTATCTGTGGTCTGGGTGTAAACAACATCCTATCTTTACACAGGAAAATGGGTGCTTTACACCCAGGGGAGGGGGCAGGCAGGGAATTCCTCAAAATGCAGTACACACTTCCTCATGATTCAGCTCTGATTCATCAAGCCTGGAGTGTAATTCTGCTCACTCTAGGATTCTTGGTGCAGTGTTCTCTACACACTGGAAAAATCAACTTTCCAGTCTACTAAATGACAGATCTATTTCTTTGATGTACTCTCCATGGCTCTCACCAACACCTATGGAAGCCCAGTGCTGAAAACCAACACTGACGGTGGACCAAATCCAGACTGAAGGCCCCAGTTGATGTCCTTTGTCAGCTGGTTTCAGCCCAACCTGACATTTGGTACACAGCTCTGGTACGAGTGACCACTAATATGTGACATCTTTCCTTGGGACTCTGATTTGAAGACACATTGACTACTTAACAGTTTCTTTGCTGAGGCTCCTATAAAGAACAGAATGTACAGGAGAACACGTGGGTGACAGGTACCTGCAGCACCCGGTTTATCCAGCTCCAACAGAAACCCAGGTACTTGCCTCAACCTCTGCAGCCCCGGCAGCTTCCACTTCTCCATGGAAGAGTTATAACTGGCATTTCTACTCAAATTAATAGAGAGACCTAATCAAAATATTTGCTCAAAGACTGGGGAGATGGTTCAATTAGTAAAGTGCTTGCTGTCCAAGCATGTGCTCCTGAGTTTTGTGCATGGAACTATGTAAAAAATCTGGGTATGGCTGAGGGTACCTGTAATTTTGGTAATGGGGAGGTAGATTCCTGGGGCTCACTGTAGGCAAGTTCCAGGCAGGGAGTGACCTTGTCTCAAAAAAAGGAAGAGATAGATGGAGTCTAAAGAATGAAACTTGGAGATTGAATGATTATTCCTGATTGTCAACTTGTTTGGGTTGAGACTTACCATGGAAATCTCTGGGCATATCTGTAAGGAAGTTTCTAGGTTAGGTTAATGGAGGTGGGACAACCCACTCTGGACGTAGGACTGGACCAAAAGAAAAAAGGGAGCTGAGCATCAGCATGCCCCTCTCCCTCTCCCTCTCCCTCTCCCTCTCCCTCTCCCTCTCTCTCTCTCCTGCTGCATATGTAGTGTGACCAGCCACTTCAAGCTCCTTTCACCATGCCTTTCCCATGACAGACTGTTCCCATCAAATTGTGAACCAAAAGCTTTTGTCAGATATTTGATCACAGCAACAAAAAAAGTAATACGTGAAGTTGACCTTCATACACATGTACACACATTTGCAGAACACCCACCCATACACATGCATCCTCACATACATGAACACATGCATACACACATGCATAAAAACATACTCTCCCTCAAAATATAAATATACTCTATCATCTCGGGTGCTGACGTGCAATGTAGCCTTCTTTCTGAGTGTTTGACTTCCCTGTCATTTCTTCTTGACCTGGCAGCATAACAGTGTAAAAGAAAGGGGAATCCAGACTCATAAGACCAGAGCTTATGCCTGAACCCTGTCACTCACCAGCCTTGAGACCTTGAGATCTTAAACCCTCCTGCCTCTAACGCCTCCCCTGTAAAACAGGGAGGATGGCAATAGTTACTCACCTCACAAAGATATTAGGGAATAAATTAAGAGAGGTTGTATGACATAGGGAATAAAATTAAATGCCCTGGGAGTGTTAGACAGTCTCATTGTCTTTACCCTTTTCCTCCTGTCTTCTCTCTTTTACTTCCTTTCAACAAACACATATTATATCGCCAGGTAGTTAGACACAGTCCTGTTCTCCAAGGAAGGACAGAGGTAAAAACTATATTAGGAAAACAATCAGTGGACAAGAATTTGGAAGAAACAGACTTTAGTCCCGGCATGACTACCAACCTCTATGGCTTTTTTTTAAACCTGTAAACCTCAGGATCTTTGTAGGGATTTTTGACAAAGAGGAAATAACCACAAAGTACCACAAAAACTCAGCACAGAAACAGCTTTGAGTTGGGCCATCTCAGAAGGCCTCGTAGCCTTGACCCTGAGGACAGGCTGGGAATAGAGAGATATGGGTAACAAAAGGCTACTGAAAGTGAAGGAGGGAATCATGTACAGGAGCACACTGCATATTTGGGAATTAGTGAACAGAACATTCTGGCAGTGTCTGAGAGCTGGATTTGGGACAGTAGGAGGGAAAATCCCCAAATCAGCCTATAGAGAGCTGCAGTGAGGGGAAATGCTGGCAGATCCCGAATCCAAGGTCATATCAGAATGGAGGCCTGGGGACCATGCATCTGGGGGTTGCCAGAGGGGAGAACAAGGGAAGAGAACAGCCCTCACAAGGCACGAAGAAGCAGAGGATGAGAGGGGTGGGCCGGCCTCTTCACGGCTCCTGGAACCTCACCTATCTATAGCTGTCTCCACTTGGGGGCTAGAGAGATGGCTCAGTGGTTAAGAGCACTGACTGCTCTTACAGAGGACCCGGGTTCAATTCCCAGCACCCACATGGTGGCTAAGAGCTGTCTTTAACTCCAGTTCCAGGGGAATCTGATGCCCTCTTCTGACCTCCGCAGCACTGCATGACATGGGTGCACAAACTTACATGCAGACAGTACACTCATACACATAAAAAATAATAAAATTGGCCGGGCGTGGTGTCGCACACCTTTAATCCTAGCACTTGGGAGGCAGAGGCAGGCAGATCTTTGTGAGTTCAAGGCCAGCCTGGTCTACAATAGTGAGTTTCAGGACTGCAGGAGCTACAGGGAGACTCTGTCTCAAAAAGACAAAAATAAATAAATCAATAAAAAATAAAATAAAATTTTAAAAAAGGAACACTCAAAGTGTAGCTCAGTGTTCACCAAGTGGTAAAGCCTCAGCCAACGTGACAGAGAAGACGAAGTAAAGGTTGTTAGAAAACTGTGAAAGAAGAATCCCTATCTATTCACCTGAAGTCAGATGCTGGTGGGACAAACAGCAGGTGACAGCAAGAGGGACCATGGAACCATTGCCCAAGCCACCAGTCCAAGGAGGCAGGGCTCAGACACAGAGAGGCCCCGAGTCCCTGACACTGCTAGTGCTCATCTCGGTCTCTGTGTTTAGTGAGGGTGTAGACAAGAGAAAGCAGAAAGCCGACACCCTCCTCACACCAGGAACCTTGACCTACAAACATGGAGTTCCCAGACAAAGAGAAGCTACCAAACTCTTGCCCAAAGCCACCAAAGACAGTGACTACAGATACCACTGCCTCTCCAGCAAGACAGCAAACACCGTAGGTTCCATTTTCAGGATAAGGAAATGAGGCTTGGGCTGGAGAGATGGCTTAGCGGTTAAGAGCGCCGACCACTCTTACAGAGGACCCAGGTTCGATCCCCAGCACCCACATGGTGGCCGAGAACCGTCTGAAACTCCAATTCCAGGAGAACTCCAGTTCCAGGGGAATCCGACACCCTCTTCTGACTTCCACGGCATTGCACAACACGGGTGCACAAACTTGCATGCAGACAGTACATTCATACACATACACAAATAATAAATAAAAATTTAAAAAAAAAAGGAAATGAGGCCATGGTCATTTGCTGAGTCAGCAGTTAAAGACTCCGGGACCTGAAAGCCTGCTCCTCCCTCCCAGTTGTTCTCTGGGCTGTTTTTGCCCCAATCACTTTAACAGATGATGTAAAACTGCGCTGCAAAATAAAGAGCATGAAGTTGGAGATAAAATAGAGGATTCTGTATTTATTTAAAGCCTACTTTTATTACTCGTGTGTGTGCCTGGGTGCAGGTGTGCATCTGCACGTGTGTGTGCAAAGGCCAGAGGCTGTTGGTGGGCATCGTCCTCTACTGCTTTCCACCTTTCATGGTTTTTTTTTTTTTTTTTTTTTTTTTTTTTTTTTTTTTTTTTTTTTTTTTTTTTTGAGACAGGGCCTCATACTATGTAGATCAGGCTGGCCTTGATCTCACAGAGATCTGCCAGCTCCTGCCTCCCAAATGCTGGGATTAAAGGCATGTGTACGTTGCCCCAACTCACCTTATGTTTTGACGCAGGGTCTCACATTGAGTCTGGAGCTTGTGAACGAGCGATACTCTACTCGCTAGCCAGAGAGCCCTCGGGATCTGCGTCTCCACCTCCTAGGGCTGGGATTACAGGCATGTACACCTGGCTTTCCATGTGAGTCCTGAAGACCCAATCTCAGTTCCTCATGCTTACAGAGCAAGCACTTCCCCTACTGATTCATCTTTATAGCCCTAAATCCCATTTATCTTTAATGATTACTGAAGTTGGTCCTTGGATGAAAGGTGAAAACTTGGTTTAAATTGATTTACTTCTTGGTTTAACTGATATTCTGCTCAAAGGAAAGGACCATTAAAAAGGTCACACTTGTTTAACTTTCCCTAAAGCTAAGAGTATACCCCTTAGGAACCTTTTACTAGTTTTCAGTCTTAATACTTGTTCCATCCTTCCAATGCGGAGTATCCATGCACCTGTGGACCACTAGCAGCCAAAGGGTTAATGCTGACTGTCAATCACACATGAATTTGCATCTTCAGTTGGAATCATTTGTCTCCTTAGTTAAGTGCCTCTGACAATGCATGCTATTTATACCCTAGCAGCATCTGGCTCAGAATGGAAACTAATACAATTACAATAGATACAATAATAATACAAGTTGGTTAGCAGAGGAGTGTCCAGAATGAGCAAAAATAATCCTGCTGCTGAGGCTGCCCTAATGTGGAAGTAAATAAGCTCTGGCCACTGATCAAGAGGGTCACACAGTAAGCACTGTCGAGTGCTGCTGTACCTAGTACTTCTGTGAATCTCTAAATAACCTGGGACCGCCCCCCCTGCCCCTGCTCTTCATCTCAGTGGCTAAAATATTTTTTGAAATTCCCTCACAATCACCTGTTTTTCCTATGCTTCCTTCTGTAATGAGCTGCGGTGGCCCTATCTTTCTTCCTCGGTCATAAGTGATTGGGAGTTTCTTACCAGACAACCTGAGATGAAATTTTCTATTTTACTTGAACAAAAGTGGAAGCAATTGGTGCCTTAGATCATTATTGCCTGAGTTGGGTGTTCATACCGTGCCTGCTGTTTCTTTATTGTAAGAATGGAGAATCTACTACTATTTAACATCATTATTTTATGAGTGTATTGCCCACATATGTGTAAATGCACCCATGTCATGCAATGCCCACAGAGTTCAGAAGTGGGAGTTGGAACTGGGATTATGGATGGTTGTTAGCCACCAAGTGGGTGCTGGGAATTGAACCTGGGTCTTCTGGATGAGCAGTCAGTGCTCTTAACCACTGAGCCATCTCTCCAGTCCCGAGAATCTACTACTACTAAAAGCAAGAAAAATAGGATTTCAGATTAAGACAAAAGCTTTCTTCTATAAGCCTGAAACATCACTCAAATGGGTTCTTTCAACCTGCTGTGAGTTCAGTCGGTACATCTTGTCATTCGAGACCTAGGAAATCCTCAACAACCAAGGCTCATTAGGTAAGGTTAGAGAAGATCAAGATGGATGACAACCAGAATTAACGAAGAACACAGAAATGCAATCACTTTCACCTGGAAAACTCTGAGGCTGTTCATCTTTTCTGCCATCTGCTCCAAATTCAGACCAAAGCCCTCAAGGTAAAAAAGATATCCATTCATTCCGAGAGTCCACTCAGGTGAAATGCCAGTAAATTGTGGTAGTGTCCAAAGCTAGAGAGCAACTTTCTAGTTAGTCTGGCAACCATAAGTTGCTCTTCCATGAACTTGAGAAAACCACGGGCTTTATGCTCTAGAAGAAAATCCCTCAGGATTTTATTAAACCACATTGAACCCATAAGGGATGGAATGAAGAGCTGTCTCTTCTTTCACAAAGGTGGTGGACTTGTGCTTTCCCACAGAGTTCATGTTCCAGCATATCTGTGGGGTCAGCATTCCCTGGGTGACTAGTAATCCAACAATCATACCTGTTTTATGATTTCAAGCATTCCATGTTAGCATAAATTACAGTGCATTCATATGGCTTTTATTGTTAAAGATAACAACCACCTCACTGTGAAATGTTATTCTTCCTGAGGGTTCTCAAATACTTCTGTTACCATGTTCCAGTATCTACAGGCATTCACACATTTTTTTCCTGCAGTTGTTTGTACTCTGATATAGAGTTTAGACACTCACAGAAAAAAGAGAGGAGAGTCTTTCCAGTGTGTTTTTAAACCAAAGAGATCAGAAACCAACCTAAAACACATTGGATTTTATGGTATTTCCATAAGATTTCTTTCACTTCCTTCTAATCTCACGCCATGAGAAATAGATGATTAATAAAGTGGAGCTTATTGTTTTAAGGAATTCCTTCTGTGTTTGCATGCTTTTACCTTCATCTTTTCAAGCCAAAGATCACATCTCTGTAGAATAAGGCCTTTCAAATACACTCTATTGTTCCACTCCCAACGCTTTCTCCTTTACTTATTTCAGAGCCAGATCATAGGAGCGTTTAAGTTCTTTGAAGTCAATTCCATTGCTTAGGGAAAGAAGGGGAGAGAGGAAGAGAAGGAGGGACGGAAGAGGAGGGAGAGAGAGGAAGTGAGTGCGCTTGTGAGAGACTGTGAAGAGGGTTCTGCCCAATTTCCCTCGTCTGCATCTATCCAGGCTGAGCACGGAGCAGGCTGTGGACTTGTCCTGTAGCTTGCATAGTGTGAGGTCTTGATATGGTCAGTAATCATGTATAGTTTGCATAATATAGCTGGTTGCTGCCACTATAAAAGGAATCTTTTAACCTCAGCATAATCAAGATGGGTTCAATGTTACTTAAAGCAGTATTTGAAGCATAGAGTCTTAATTTTTTTTTTGGTCTTTTTGAGACAGGGTCTCCCTATAGCCCCAGCTGTCCTGGAACTCACTCTGTAGACCAGGCTGGCCTTGAACTCACAAAGATCCGTCTGCCTCCCCAGTGCTAGGATTAAAGGCGTGCGCTACCACGCCCGGCGAGTCTTAAAATTTTTATTCTCTTACCTTAGACAGACATAAGTATGTTAAACATACTTATGTATGTTTAAGGTAAATTTTTATTCTCTTACCTTAAACATACATAAATATGTGTGCATACTAATGAACAATATGTTACCAAGACAGTGCCTTGCCTTAGAAGATGGGTCCAGTGTCTGGAACTCCCATCTTTCCTACATAAACCAAGGTATGTACAGAATCTGCCTAGATTTTTATGATTTTTCTCCTTAATTTGTCAGAGTAATCTTATTTATATTTAATTTGGCCTCATTAAAGCAAACTTACCATGAACAAGACTTTCTGAGACAAGGGCTAGAAATAGCTCTCCATTCCCAAGCACATTTCATATATTCAAATACTATCAGCTCTATGTGTTAAATAGAACAAGTACAATCCGCATAAATAGGCATAGGAACACACAACTGTCAGCAGGCATCCAACAGGGCTGGTGGGCTAGTGTTGAGGGCCCCAGGGAGAATTCACTCAGTGGACCACAGATAGAGGTTGGTGCATTCTCCCTTAGAGGGAAGAGAAAGCGCAGGCTGATTGGTGAATGGATTAAATGAGTTTATACTATATTTCGTCCAAGTCTCAACCAAAGAAATAGCTAATGGTATATTCCAATAGTGAGAAAAGGGGGGAAAAAAAAAAAACCCCAGTGTGGTTGGAACAAGGAGAGGAATATAGGCTGATCTTTAACCCGGTTGCTTTCTAAAAATTTAAAGAGTAAATCTGTCCAATTTTTATCTTATAGACTACTGACAGTCGTAAGAGTCAGTAACACTGCTTTAAACAGAACAGAAACCTGAAAGGCAGAATACATCCTTTCTGGTGTTATGCTCCTAGTGCTTCCTGTGGTGTGGAGATTCATGCTCTATCTTGAAATTTTGTGACTGAAAACTTTAATATCTAAAATTCAGGCTGAGTTGAAAGCAGCTTTAGTTGCCTCGGTTCAGGACATAAGACCTCAGACTGTCACACTGCTCATTATTGCTATGACATAGAGCTCAGATAAAAACATTTGGATGAATCGGATCGAGGCTGGATCCAGTGTCGATGTCAAGTACGTACTGCCTGATTCTACTGAGAGACACTTGCAGCTCTGAGGGATGGTATATTTAAAGAGCCTTTGTTTAGCTCTTGAGTTTTATTTATTTATGGCTTATTATTTACATCCTGCCTACTTCCATAAAGGATTCAAGGCAGCTTAGCTCTTCAGTCAAATTCATTCTTAATCAGTTCAGTCATTTCTCTCTCATCCTGCCAGGTCCAACTTCAATTGAGTAGCTTTCCCAGTGTGGTCAATTAACTTGGACTCCCGTGGTCCAGGCCTTCCACTGAGCAACACAGGCTGTGTGTAGGCAAAGCCTGTGACCTTTGGTTAACTTCCTGGTGTTTGGAGAAGCCCCTGCAGCACAGGAAACCCTGGCAGAACTTTCCAGGGCATCCCTTTTGGTGTTTTAGGCCTCTCTGGAGGGTGGCGTGGATATAACTCGGAAGTCATTAGCAGCACTGTTCAGAGGAAGCGACGGTCACGAGGACGCTCCCTTCTTATGGACATCTGCTCCTATCAAGTCTGACTCAGTGGGGCAAAATGTTCACAGGGATTATCTCAATCAGCCATTGCTCATTCTGGATAGCATAGGTACCCAACTTAATTGTGCTTGAGCTTTCTACCTATAACTTTGTGACCAAAATACCTGCCAGGAGTGTGTTCAAAGAACCTCAGGTCATAGCTGCCACATGGGGCGGCAGCTGAAAGGCTTGGAGTGTCCTAGTGCCTGAGAGTCACTTCCGCCTGCCAAATCTGATGACCTTTTCTGGCTCTCCAAGCTCTTGCTCTCGGATCTTCCTCATGTGAACTGTGGCTGCCAGTCTCAATGCCCACTTAAGCCTCTCTTTTAACCAGTAAAGCACTGCATTCAATCAGGTACCCTTCACTTCCTGGAACAAGTTGCCCAGCTTCTCAGAGGAATCTTGGCTTCCCTAATTAAAATATAAAGAAAATATAACAAAGCCTACATTTCCATGATCCTCCAGAGGAGAAGGTGAATGGGGGGTTGACTCGTAAGTTCAGCTGACAGTGGAGTCAGGAGCCACATAATGGCCCATTAAGGAATTCGGGCACTGAGTCGTTTCCAGGGCTCCAGCGACAGGGCTTTGAGGGAGGAAGGCAATAACCAGCATGGGTAGTTCCCAAGCTAAACGTTCACAGCTCAGAGTCATTCACAGTAAACTCAGGGCTCCTTGATTTTATTTAAAGGACCAAGCATTAGCACTCGGGAGGCAGAGGCAGGGGGATCTTTGTGAGTTCAAGGCCAACCTGGTCTACAGAGCGAGTTCCAGGACAGCTGGGGCTACAGGGAGACCCTGTCTCGAAAAGACCAAAAAAATAAATAAAAAAAATAAAAAAAATAAAGGACCAAGCACAAAGTATAGGGACCCAGCAAATGTTTGCTGGCAAATATGTAATATCAGTTGTTGATTCATCGTCCAGGTAAGAGAAGGATTATAAAAGGGGAAAACACAAAGATAAACGAAACCCTTCAAATTTAAAAAAGATGGCCCTGATAAGAGTGAATGGCCAGGAAGGAAATGCTGGTCTCTAGGCCCTGTGAGGCTGATGGAGTTATACTGCTCTGAGCGGCATTTCTAGTTGTGACACACCCTGAACACACTCCCTGTCTGTGGAGATTTCAATCCCATCGGCCCTCAAGCAACTGAACAAGACCATAGCTGAATTACCCCAGAATATTGAACAAATGTTAGCATGTGCCATTGTAAGAATAATGCTAGGAAAACCACGGTAAGAGATGGAGAAACATGCACAGCAACGCAGAATAGCCGCCCGTAGTGTTTCCTTTCTGCATTATAATCAGGGCAGGATGGAATCCAGGACACCAAGACCCACTGATTTTTTTTTTTTACCTGATTACTTACTTCCTCCTGGTGCCCAATGAGGCAGGCATCCTAATTTTCGGGTATGCAAACTGAGCCTCAGAGAAGCCAAGTTACTTGGCCAAGATAATCCTGCTTTAGGTATCTGTCTATACAGAGGTGCTCAGTCAGTTGACATCCAATTTCTTAGCAGGTTGTCAGCCAGTGACGGGACATGACTTCTCAGTCTGATTTGTAATGGATAACAACACAACTATTAGAAGACATTCCACTGCTGGTGGGAATGTAAACTGGTACAGCCACTCTGGAAAGCAGTGTGGAGAACCCTTGGAAGACTTGGAATAAACTTGCCACCTGACCCAGCCATACCACTCCTGGGCATGTACCCTCAAGACTCACCCCACCGCAGAGATACATGCACGACCATGTTTATTTCAGCTCTCTTCACAATAGCAAGGAGCTGGAACCAACCCAAGTGCCCCTCAACTGACGAGTGGATAGAGAAAATGTGGTACATCTACACAATGGAGTTCTATGCAGCAGTAAAGAAAGATGACATCATGAGCTTTGCAGGTAAATGGATGGAACTAGAAGACATCATGCTGAGTGAAGTAACACAGTCCCAGAAAAACAAACGACAAGTGGTATCCCTCATCTGTGGACGCTAGTGCCAATTACCGAGTTGTAAGTATTTCTTGTGCACGGCCCCTTGAGCTTTTGTCCAAGCAGTTGGGAGTGATGCATATTGGAAACAACAACAACAACAACAACAACAACAACATCAGAAAGGACTGCATCAAAGAACTAACTGAAACAGTGAACTTCTGCTCAAAAAAGTCAACTTCCACATGAAGAATTTTGAGAAAGACTGAGAAAGAGATGAAAAGCATGTTTGGCAGAATGCATGAGCTCTGGTGGGGTGGGGGGACAGGGTGAGGGACATGGGTCTAGATTTGATAATCTTGTACAAAATATACAAAAAAAAATTTTAAGCAAAAAGAAAAAGAAGACATAAGAGGGTGGGGTTGAAGAGACGGCTCAGTGGTTAAGAGCACTGACTGCTCTTGCGGAAGACCTGGGTTTGATTCCCAGCACCCACATGGCGGCTAAGAACCGTCTTTAGTGCCAAGCATAGTGGCACATGCCTTTCATCCCAGCACTCAGGAGGCAGAGGCAGGTGGATCTCTATGAGTTCAAGGCCAGCCTGGTCTACAGAGCGAGCTCCAGGCCAACTGGGACTAAAGGGAGACCCTGTTCCCCCCCCCAAAAAAAAGACATAAGAGGGTGATGGTTAGCTTTAATTGTCAATTTAACATAACCTAGAATCACCTGGGAAAAGAGTCTCAAAGGTAGATTGTCTACCTTGGGTTGGTCTATGGATATGAAGGGGGGTTGTCTTAATGAAGATGATCAACGTGGGAAGATCCAGCACGATGTAGCTGGATATCAGAGAATGGTATAATAGAAGAGAGACAGCTGAGTACGAGTGAACAAGAAGCAGGCAAGCATGCACGTAGTTATTTTTCTCTGTTCTGGACTATGGCTGTGATGAGAACAGCCGCTCAAAGTTCCTACAGTGACCTCCGTATGACGAGGGACTGTAACCTGGAATTGTAAAGCAAATAAAGCCTTTCTCCACTAAGTTGCTTTTTGTTAGGACGTTTTATCAGTGCAACATAAATAAAACTAGAACAAGGAGTGAATAAAAAGGTTGAGGATGTTGTGAGGAGAGAGGCTTGCAGGAACACAGGGATGGTGGGATAAGCCTCACCTGGAGACTAGTTAGAACACAGGAGAGTTCCTAGGTGCTGACCCAGGGTCTGGGAAAGGAAAAAACAGCAGAGGGAAATCAAGCTGCCGTCAGTCACAGCTGCTTAAAGGAGACGCCCTGGCTGCACAGACTGGTGACTGCAGGGTGTCAGATAAGCTTGGGTACATGGATCCTCTGTTTAGCGTGCAGTCAGCTAGAGGTTAAGACTGACTGTCAAGGCCTTGTAGAAGCCCAGACAGAGCAGTGTCTGTAACACAGTTGCTGAGTCCCTGTGAGGAGGAGCCCAACATGGAATTAATTATAAAGCCAACTAGTTCCTTTCCCTTTAAGCTACTCTTGTGTCTACTTCATACGTTTCAATGAAAGACTGTTCTTGACTTCAAAGACCTAAAATCTAAAACTGATCAGCTCTTTTGCTATGAAATGTGTCTCCCCACTTGCAGCGTTTCAGTCCTTCCAATGAATAGAACCTCACTCCCAAGAACTCCTTAGACCTTCCAAGCCACTAGTTGTAAAGTAGAACCCAAAGTAGAACCCCGTCCTGTTTCCACGGGACGTGGGATAGGTGACTGGCTCATGTGAGTGGTACTCATATTATGGTCACTTGGCACAGCCGACCTTTCCCACTAGAGCAGTTGCCTCTTAAGAACGAGCCTGAAGGTCACTTGACGTGGATTGCATCACTGCAGAGAACCACACACAGTATCCAAATCTGAGAAATCAAGCCTAGTAGGCCGTGACACTATATAGCAGCAAACCAGAGCTACAAAGCCAGACATAGTACTTCCAACTACTCCACCGCTTCTTTTCAGAAACTGAGCGTCTGTCTAACTCTTCTAAGGAACAAATAAGACAATCACACAGGCACTCAGATTGCTCACTCTAGCTGCCCAGGAAAGTAGAAAGGATTCAAGGAGGAAGCCTGTACTTAAAGGGATGGGCAGGCAATAGAGCTGTGAGCAAAAAGCCTTTAGTGCATGATTTGACAGTGCTACAGAGGGAAAGTTTCAGTTGGCAACCAGCTGTAATTTCTCATTATACCACAGACAGGTTGTGGGCGGATTAACTTGCTCCAGTGGCTGAAGTACCTGGAATATGTTAATGGTCAAAATTAATTGCAACTTGTCACTGTAAGAGCAGGGAGGATATTGAAAAGCGCTAACACCGTAGGAATTAGAAAAGAAAGATGGGATGCACCCAATTCTTTCAAAAGACATCCTGAATACCAGTCGTGTCATCACTGACTGACACCGTACAATAGTTGTTAAATTGTTCCAGGGTTAGGAGAAATGGGAAAAAATCTGGTTAGCTGTTGCTTTGGGGTTAGCAGAATATGTGAAAACACATACAAGGTCATTGCAGCTTCAGTTTTTCTTGCCTGTTTTAGAGAACACCTGTGTAAGTGTCCCAGGATCTCTTAGCATTCAGCAGGTAGATAGGTTCATGCATGGTATAGGGGGAATGGTGGGACTTCCAAAACTACTAAATAAGCCAAAGTCCAGACCCAAGGAAAGGCCAAAGGGTGGAGACCTTGGGCAGAGGAGCCTGGCCAGGATCACATACCATGGACAGAACATCTCCGAAGGTGCGTAACCTGGAGACAGGAGCTTTCAACAGCTTCAGATCAAAGAATCCCTCCACAAGTCACTAGGAAGCAGTAGGCTGAAAATCTAATAGATTAAAGCAACCTACTGGGAATGGCATAATTTGAAATCTATTGAAATGATGAAGGGTAACAAATGGAAACAGGAGGTTACTGGAGAGCTGAATTCTTCAATAAGGAAAGTTAAAAGATAAGGACCTAAGCAAGGCTTGGTGGCATAATCTCAGCACTCAGGAAGTAGAGGCAGAAAAACCAAGAATTCAAGGCCAGCCTGAGCTACATAGTAAGTTCCAGGATAGCCTGAACTACATGAAACCCTGTCTCAAAGCAACAGCCAATGAAACAAATAATCCAAACCAAACAAAATAAAAAGCATGTAGCCAATTCTGCCCATCTGGCTCTTATTCACTCTTCAGTCCTACCACAAAATTAATTCCTTTAATAGTATTGTGGTAATATTAAATGTTGGACATTAAATACCCAACGTTCTTTACCCCCTGGCCCTCCTCCCACGCTTGGTCTTTTTTTTTTTTTCAGAGTCTCCCTGTAGTCCCAGCTGGTCTAGAACTCTCTATGTTGACCAGCTTGGCCTTGAACTTACAGAGATCTGCTTGCCTTTGCCTCCTGAGTGCTCAGACTAAAGGCATGCCCTGCCACACCTGGCCCAAATACCCAACATTTATTTATTTATTTATTTATTTATTTATTTATTTATTTATTTATTTTTGAGAGAGACTGGAGACCGCGAAGGCTTGTTAAACTCACTAAGTCCACCCCCAATGACATACTTCCTCCAGCACGGCCACACCTTCTAAGACCTCCAAGAACAGTGCCACCAACTGGAGACAAAATGTCTGAATACTTAAAGCCTATGGGGGACACTCATTCAAACCACCACATTCCACTCCCTGGCCCCCATAGGCTCCTGACCATATAAAATGCAAAATGCATTTAGTCCAACCTTAAAAGTCCCCATAGTCTTTACCAGTCTAAATTCTATTCAAAAGGCTATAGTCCAAAATCTCTTCTGAGACACAGGCCAATCTCTCAACTGTAAGCTCCTGTAAAATCAAAGGGCATATTACATACTCCCAACATACAGTGGAACTGAATACACATTCCCATTCCAAAAGGGAGGAATAGAGGCATAGTGAGGAAATACTGGACCAAAACAAGACCGAAAACCAGCAGGGCAAACACCAAGTCCAGCAGCTCCATGTGCAACTTCTGGGACTTGACTTCCAAAGGGCTTAGATGGCTCAGCTCTTCCAGCTTTGCTTGCAACATACATCTCTTTCTTAGGCTGGTACCACTCCCTATATGCAGCTCTCCTTGGCAAATATCTCACAGGTCTGGCATCTCGAATGTCTTCTTGGGGTCTCCGATGCCCACCAGGCTTCACTTCCACAGCTTCACACAATGGCCTATCAGGGCCTTCTTTATTCAGGGATGCCCCTGCTGCACTCTGCCTGGCCTCTGCAGCTCTGACTGACGGTTCCAGGGAATTAGAGTCCATTGTGGTGAGAGGCATGGTGGCTAGAGCTGGAGCAGCAAGCCGAGGTTCACATCTTGCAATGAGCACAGGAAGCAGAGAGAGCTCAACATTCTTTTAAAAGCCCTTTATGTGTATTAACTCCTTTCCTCATCAAAACAAACCTATGTGGCAAATATTATTATCCCTATTATAGACATGACGAAATTGAGACCAAGAATAATAGAATGAACTACTCAACATCACAAAACTATTAAGGAACCAACACTGGCATTGTGGCTCTGGTGACTGTCCAAGACACAATAAGAATAAACATCAACTACTGATCACTGAGTACGCATGTGCCAGATTCTGGAGAGCAGCCACAGGCACAAATAGGTCTTCCTCTTTCATCCTTCCACACAATCCCTAGAGACAGCAGCACAGGGACCTAAAGTGAATTCTTTCTACTTCTGATACTGAAATATCTTTTCTCAGATGAAAGACTTGTGATGTAACTATTTTCCATCGCTGTTTTTAGTATCATTATTCCAAGATAAAAGTTAACATTATGTTGAACCTATTCAATTAAAAACATATTTTTAAGTAGGCATGGTGGCATATACCTTTATTTCACAGAGTCAGGTGGATTTCTGTGAGTTTGAGGCCAGCCTGGTCTACATATGGAGTTCCAGCCAGCCAGGGATATGTAGTGAGACCATGGCTCAAAAAATACCAAACCAGGGCCTGGAGGGATGGAACAGCAGTTAAGGGTTCTGGCTGCTCTTGCAGAGGACCGGAGTTTGGCTCATAGTACCTACATGGCAGCTAAGAGCTGTCTGCAACTCCATTTCCAGGGAATCTGTTGCCCTCTTTTGGCCTCCAAAGGCATTGCATACTTGGGTGCACTTACATACATATGGGCAAACCACTCACACACAAAATAAAATATAAGTAAAAATTTAAAAAACCAAGCCAAAGAAAACAAAAACATGTTTTTGGTTTTGTTAGATCTTCAACTCCCACAATGTAGAGTCCCTTGGCCGAGGGAATCCATACTCTGGGTTTCGACTGACTTCAACCAGGAAGAGAATTTTTTAAAAAAGGAGAGCTCAAATGTGCCCCTCACTGCTGTAATTCTCCTTTGGAAGCTGGGATCTGACCTCTAGTTACCCCCTCAACTCCCCAGAGGCTGCTACCAGTAGGAATTCCCTGTGCTTCCTGGCCAAGTTGACAAGCTGGGCAGAGTTCAAGACACAGCTTTAAATGTGGTTTCCTGATTGAAAGGGAGACTCCAGTCAGGCAGGAAGGAACTCAGGCTTGAATATATTCTATGTCATAGTCATCTACTGCTTCTGAGGAATGAAAACATCAACAGAAATGACCTAGAACAAAATGCCATTCCAGAGAAAACCCCTAACAACCCAGGGAGGGGCTCTGAACACTCGGCTTCATCTTATGTGTGTTCTCCCCACAATAAGACATGCGAGACTCTGTTACTTTCAAACCAGTGTTTGATACAACCAATGGCAACTGAAAGAAACAAACAAGACAAGGAACCCCAGGGAGCATTTGTAAGACTTTAGCTAAGAAAAGGGTGGTGAGATGCAGACCCCCAAAGAGCAGTCAGCCAATAAGGTAAGTAACTTGATTCTGCCACAAACATGCGCTAGAATCTTAGGAGAACTCATTTTCAGGTCTTCAAAATAGGATGGTGGTCATGCTAATGGCTTGGAGAGAAGTACAAGGTACTTTCATGCACGAAGGACAGCAAGAAATAATATTAAGAGAGGCCTTAGTGCTTACGAGACAGCTCAGTGGGTAAAGGCAGTTGGTGTCAAGTCTAATGACCTAAATAATCCCAAGGCCCACATGGTGGAAGGACATTACTAACTCTACAAATTGTCCCCTGACTTCCACATACATGCATATACATATCCCCATACATGTTCATGCACATGCACACATACAAATAAATAAGGCCTGGAAGAAAAGGTAGAAAGCTCCTGCAGCGTCTGTAGACCCTGGCTGGACATGGGTAAGCTGGTGGCGCAGAGCCCCGGGGGCATCTCTGCTGGGCTGGAGCAGAGAAAGAAAAGGTGGGAAGGAAGTAGAAAAGGCAAAGACCTAATAGAAGTGGGACTTTTATGAGCCTCAGTGAGCATGTGCAAGCCAGCATGAGTTAGAACTACGAGGTTCACAGCAGAGGAGGGGAGGAGAGAAGTCCAGGAGAGGAGGGGAGGATAACAGAAAGTCGAAGGAGAATCAGCTCCTCTGCCTCTTGTTTTTTAATAGAAGTGGGATTTCTTAATCTTCCCACTCTCCATTCTAAATGGAGTGACCAGATGTGAGATCCCGTGGCCAACCTTGAACTGGGAAGCACCCAGGAAGCATCTGAGATTAAGTAAAGAAAACCCATACTCTCAAAGAAAGCCACATAGTACCATTTTCTACTGTGCGAACACAGATGTAGTTTATCTGTACAGAGATATGGAAAGAGAAAAAAAAAACACATAAAGGGTTCATAACCTTTTTTTTAAATTTTATTTATTTTTATATGTGTATGAATGTACTGTCTGCATGTAGGTTTGTGCACCCGTGTCGTGCAATGCCGCAGAGGTCAGAAGAGGATCTCAGATTCCCCTGGAACTGGAGTTCTCCTGGAATTTGAGTTACAGACGGTTCTTAGCCGCCATGTGGGTGCTGGGGATCGAACCCGGGTCCTCTGCAAGAGCAGTCGGTGCTCTTAACCGCTAGGCCATCTCTCCAGCCCGTCCTTTTAAAAAAAGATTCTGGACTAAGCTATCCAGAAATAGAACATTTTGATTACCAAATAAAAACTAGGTCAATAAGATAATGGGTGTGATTTTAATGAAAATCAGAGTATTTGTAATGGGCTAAAAATGGTATCAATGGTACTGCAGAAAAAGAATATAATTAAATGTATTTTTAAACAGCAGCTCCCCACGCCAGGCTGACAAATCCCAGCTCGGCCACCAGCCTTTCTCCACCTCATCAGGGAGGAATGTGCTAGCTTGCCACAAGTCAGTCTGAAGAATGCGGAGTTTCCGCACTAGTTCAGAAAATCCCAAAAGACACTGGTGAGCTGCATTCTTTCACTTATAGATCACTCCGACTCATTTAGAAAAGGAAGGAATGGGAAGGTTCGCACATGACCTTGTCTGTCATTCCTTTACCAGTTTCATTCTGGGACTGGAAACATGCAAATGCAGGCAGAGCTACCAGAGGTCTCCAAGAAGATATTGGAATGAGGGCCTTCTGGAGAATTCCAGATGCTCAGAGGAGGGGAAGAAACTTTGGAAGAGGTTAAACCACAGGCTAGGAGTTAAGATAAAGGATGAAGTACGCACTTCTGGTTTTCTTTCTACAACTCATAGTATGAGGTGGAAAACTATAGCTTCCCCTTGTATTGTATTCTCTGAGTATTGACTGTGATCACTAAAGCAGCAGAAGTCACTGTGACAATTCATCAGATGTTCATGTCCCGGGCCTGGCCAAAGGCTTGGTTTGTTTATCATGAAATTTCAGTGGCTTTTCCAAACTTGGGACACCTTCAAGAAGCAAATAAAATCAAGCCAGATATTCTTCTACGATGAGTGTCTTACATGAGATCATATGAGGGAATGTGTGGATAATTCCTTTGGTAAAGAAAATTTCTGTTGGGGCTGGAGAGATGGCTCAGCAGATAAGAGCACCAGCTCCCGGGTTTGATTCTCAGCACCCACATGGCGACTGAGAACCGTCTTTAACTCCAGTTCCAGGGGGAATCGGACACCCTCTTCTGATCTCCGTGGCATTGCATGACAGGGGTGCATGCAGACAGTACATTCATACACATAAAAAATAAATAAAATTTCAAAAAAAAGAAAATTGCTTTTAATACTCATAGCCCAGAAATCCCAGAATAAGGTATCCACAGGACTCCATACAAATACTAATTATTCAGAAAAGCTTATTTTTGAAATCTTTTGTGAGTAGTACACATTTGCTAGTAAGTTCATTGAAAGCATTAGCTCTTCACTATGTTTAAATTCCAACATCCTGTCCATTAAGGTTGAAAGCATCCATTCATCCTTAGAAAGTGTAAGTACACCTCCCATGAACAAAATCTGTTAAATAATGACTGAACTTATTAAACAAAAGACAAGTCAGGAACTTATTTCCTGTAATAACTAAAGCAGGTTGGAACTCCTCAGGACACTTCCCTGTGTCTGTATAACATCAAGTTGGCCCCCAACCCCATCACCTGCTCTTTGAGCATTACGATAAAAGGTACTCCAATAAACAGTAAGATGACAGGTGTCATAGTCATAAGCACCCCTCTACAAGTGATAAAAGGAGTTCCAAACCCCATGCAGTGTCTGTCAAGTGGAGTAAATACTACAATAGCCCTGGAGGAATTCTAAACCAGGGGAAAGAGCAACAAGTTCAGGAGGCTCTGAGCTCATCGCAGCTTCTTGGGTTATTCTATTTATTGCGATTCCTTATCGGCACCACGTCTAAACCTTGAGAGAAAATAGGGATGAAAATCTGTGGCAAGAGCCATCAGAAACTGAGAAACCTCTGTGCATATCCAGAAAACAAGGCATGGGCTTTCTGGAGAAAAGCACTGCCAATATATATTATTATAAACTCTCACCTTCCGTGACTTCGGTTTGGAGATCTTGATGGATGGATGGAAGGAAGGAAGGAAGGAAGGAAGGAAGGAAGGAAGGAAGGAAGGAAGGAAGGAAGGAAGGAAGGAAGGAAGGAAGGGAGGGAGAGAGGGAGGGATGAAAAGATCAAGCAAGTAAAAAATGGAAAGAATGCTCAGTGCAAGCATGTGACCCTGGGCACGCTTCTGTCCTGCAGATCTGGTGGAGAAACTTGATTATTTACCTGGGAGGGGAAGCGAGAAGATCAAAGAAGCTCTGCAGAGAAGATGGGAGTTGTGCCAGGAAAGGCTCTTAGAGGACACTGAGTTACAGCCCTTCTTACTGTCACAAGCTGAACCTGGTCTTGTGGTGCCTTTGATACATTTTGGCTCAATGGAAGGGAAGAATACGATGGGGACTAGGGCATGGGGTGCTTTTCCAGGAGGAGAAGTAGTTGCTTGAACTCGTGTCAAAAGGGAAGCCTCTTCCCTCCCACCAACTCGCAAAGTGAAATTGAAGTATGCTCTGACACTGACCATCTGTACCTGGAGACCTTAGAAAGTGGAGCACCGAGACCAGACGAGAGGGAAAAATCACCAGCCAATGATCCCCTTTCGCCAACAGTACTCTAGGAGGAAATGGACTTTTACCTGTTTAGGCAACTATTATTGGTGATTTATGATGATTCAGAAACAGGACAGCAGCCACTCATACTTTGGATGGTTGAATCTATGTTTTGTGACTACAGGTTGAGAAGCTGGAATTTAAACATAGTGAAGAGTTAATGCTTTTCATAAGTGATATATGTTCATCTAGAAACAAAGTATAACCCGTCTATTCCTAGACCAGAGTATTTTTGTGTATCTGTGCATGTGTCCATGTCCATGTTCGTTTTTTTTTAATTTTATTTATTTTTGTATGTGTATGAGTGTACTGTCTGCATGTACGTCTGTGCACCCGTGTCGTGCAATGCTGCGGAGGTCAGAAGAGGGTCTCGGATTCCCTTGGAACTGGAGTTCTCCTGGAATTGGAGTTACAGACGGTTCTTAGCCGCCATGTGGGTGCTGGGGATCGAACCCGGGTCCTCTGTAAGAGCAGTTGGTGCTCTTAACCGCAAGGTCATCTCTCCAGCCCCCATGTCCATGTTCTTGTATGCACATGTATGTGGAGGTCAGAGGACAACATTCATTTTTTTTTNCACCTTGTTTTTTGAGACAGGATCTCTCAGTGGTTTGGAGCTTATGAAGCAGGTTTGGCTGACTGATGAGCAAACCCAGTGATCTGCTGTCTCGACCTCCCAGTGCTAGGATTATAAATACCCACCACCATGCCTGGATTTTTATTTTAACAGGGGTTATGAGGCTTGAACTCGGGTCCTCATACCTGCAGAGCCAGAACTCTACCCACTGAGCCATCTACTTTCTGTCCTTCTGTTGACGTCTGTCAGGTATGGATCAGGAAATCAGAGAAAGGGGAATGGACAGAATTATCTATGGAATAATCATTCCCAAAGAAGGCATTCTCCATAGTCCCTTATTTTGCCCTATTGGCACATGATAAATCAGTAACAATAAAAAAAGATCTTGCTTTTTAAAGTAAATATTTAAATGGTTAAACATCTAAATGGACTGGAAATGAATACTAAACCAGCCATTTTAATATAAAAATGTGGAATGTGACACATAAATGGAAATCTTCTATTTATAAAAATTCAGGAGAAATGATTATGTTTGACAAATACAGGCAAATGAGAAAAAGTAGAAAAAGTTCCCCCTTTCTAAAATAAACTAATCTTTTTTCAGTACAAATTTCTCCTAAATCCTGACATTTTTGCTTGCTTGAAAAAAACCATTTAAGTCAACATTTCCCACTCTTTTCTTTAACCCCAAGACATGAAAATTGATTAAATGGTCTCCAAATACCTTCACGTACAAAGAGCAGCTACCATTGACTCACCCTGTGACAAGGTCATTCCATAGTGTGGTTTCTACCCTTTAGCTGTCTCTGTACCTTGATAAACCTGGAGCTCTCCTTCACCCACCTCTGTCCCTCCTCCCTGAGTACATACTGAGGCATCCAGGAGTGGGCTTGCCTCTCTGATCCCCACGATGCTGGGCTCACCTTTCCAGTTTCAATGGCGGCATGTCCAGAATGGCATGTTCCTCCCCAAGATGGACCCTTTACTCACAAAAGGGCATCCTGTGACTTCTCACTTAACTAAAACCTCTGTCTGCTTCCTGAAGTCCCTTGTCATCCAATTTCTTCTCCTCTGGCTCTTCCTTTCACCTCAAAACCTTAGACGACAGCGAGTCACGAGACCGCTCTAAGGTCACACGCCTAGTTACCCACTTGACCATCTCCAACACCCAAATGTCTAATAGGAAGCTAACCCAGCAGGTAAAAACATTGATCTGTTTCCAGCACTCGGGAAGCAGATGCAGGCAGGTCTCTGTGAGTTTGAGGCCAGCCTAGTCTACATGGTGAGTTCCAGGCTAGCCAAGGCTACATAGTTTGTCTCAAACAAACAAACAAACAAACAAACAAACAAACAAACATTTTGATCTTGGTTAAAACTGAGCATACAATTCAATGAAGAATTATCACTTAGGGGGCTGGAGAAATGCTCAGCGATTAAGAGCACTGGCTCTTTTCTTCCAGAAGACCTGGTTTGGTTCTCAGCACCCAAATGGCAGCTAACGACTCCTCATAACTCCAGTTCCAGGGGATTTTCTGGCTTCGGGATTCCACAACATGGGTGCACTTACATAAACGCAGGCAAAACACTTATACATAAAATAAAAATGAACTAATTTTTATCTTACTTTTTTAAAGATGGGTTTTGCTTCTTTTATTTTATTTTATTTATTAGTTTATGTGTATGAGTGTACTGTCTGCATGTAGGTCGGTGCACCCGTGTTGTGCAATGCCAGAGGAGGTCAGAAGAGGGCATCAGATTCCCCTGGAACTGGAGTTAAAGACGGTTCTTAGCCACCATGTGGGTGCTGGGAATCGAACCCGGGTCCTCTGCAAGAACAGTCGGTGCTCTTAACCACTGAGGCCATCTCTCCAGCCCCATGAACTAATTTTTAAAGATTAAAAAAAGTCACTTCATTTGGCACAAAATTTCATAATGACTCCCATTCCCCTCTTTCCCTGCAGACACTAACCACTTGTCCCCACATCCAGCCCTGCCATCCTACTCTGAGCCATGGTCTCTCACATCTGGCAATTTCAGCAGCTTATACTGCCAGCTCCTCTAACTCTCACTGACGTCTCCTCTGGACTGTGTTCAGAATAGTCATCTACAATGTTCGAGTCCACTCTTTTTCAAAATAATATTTTATTTACTTTTATGCATATGAGTGTATTGCCTGCATGTTTGTAAGTGCATCCGTGCTATCCAATGTCTGCCAAGAGATCAGAAGAGGGTGTTGGATTCCCCTGGAACTGGATTCAAGGATGGTTATTAGCTGCCATGTGAGTGCTGGGTATCAAACCCAGGTCCTCTGTAAGAGCAGCCAGTGCTCTTAACCACTGAGCCCTCTCTCCAGCCCCCCAAGTCAACTCTTGATTTTCCCAGAACCTTCCAAGGGTTTGCCATCACACTTATCTAATTTTAAGATTTATTTATTTTTATTTTATGAGTATGGCATTTTGCCTGCATGTATGAAGGTGTGCCATATGCATGCCTGTTGCCTGCAGAGGCCAGAAGAGGGTGTCAGATCCCCTGGAACTGGAATTACAGATGGTTATGAGCCACTATGTGGGTGCTGGAAACTGAACCTGGGTTCTCTGCAAGAACAGAGAGAGTTCTTAACTGCTGAGCCATCCCTTCAGTCTTGCCATCACATTTACAATCTAGAGTTTCCTGTGACTTGCATTCTCCTCAAACCCCTAGAGCCTGTAAGTCTCCTGCTTCAGTCTCCTTTCCTTTCCTGTCTTGCCTGGCTCACTCTAGCCAATGATATCAACTTTCTTACTGTGCTTGAAACATGCAACTAAGTGTCCTATCTGTTTGCAAAACGTTGCATTGATCCGTATACCAATCTGCTTCTCTGATAGAGCCACATTCTTTCTACAAGGCATGCTGAGCTAAGTGGTCCTATACTACTGCAAATTAGACACTGCAAAAGGAGCTATTCCCCTACCACCAAGCTAGAACACTTGAGGAAGTGCCTTGAGGGAATTGTCCATCTCTGCTGTATTTCAAACCCACCCAACCCCCTCCACAGGATTCTCTATTGCCCTTCCTCTTTCTTTCTCTGTTCAGAGTCTGCTTGTCTTCTCTAGTCAGAGCCCTACTCCTCTTCCAGTTGACCTTTAACTTCCTTGTGCCACGGTTAACTGTCATTCCAGAGGTATGTCAAAGGATTCTTTCTACATTCAAATTCAGGTTCGTGGTTGGCAGCCAACTACTCCTAGTGTTCAACTCTATCACTTTCTATGCCCTGTGCTAATCTATATATACTGGCCCCTAGCCACATGTGGCTACTTAAAAGCCAACTACTTCACATTTAAAAGTTCAGTTCTGGGCTGGAGAGATGGCCTAGCGGTTAAGTGCGCCGACTGCTCTTGCAGAGGACCCAGGTTCGATCCCCAGTACCCACATGGCAGCTGAGAACCGTCTGTAACTCCAATTCCAGGAGAATCCAAAACCCTCTTATGACCTCAACGACATTGCACAACATGGGTGCACAAACCTGCATGCAGACAGTACATTCATACACATAGAAAATAAATAAAATTAAAAAAATAATAATAAAAGTTCAGTTCCTTAGATGTACTCATTGACATTCAAGTGCTCCGTGGCCACATGTGGGTGGTGGTTACTGAGCCACAAAGCTATAGGACATTCCTATCTGCACTGAATGTTCTCCTAGAAATTTGGGAGGCCATCCCCTCTAACAAGTGCATTAAACTCCTACAACAGACTCCTCTACTAGAATAAATTGCATACCCAACAAACCCCTTCAACCTAATTTTTCCTAAGATCTGTGTTTTAATTTTAAGGAGCTCCTGAGATATTATTCCCTGAAGTCATCCCAATTTTCAAGGAAAAATAGATTTTTTTTTAATTTTTTTTATTAATTTTATTTATTTCCGTATGTGTATGAATGTACTGTCTGCATGCAAGTTTGTGCACCCGTGTCGTGCAATGCCGCGGAGGTCAGAAGAGGGTGTCAGATTCCCCTGGAACTGGAGTTCTCCTGGAATTGGAGTTTCAGACGGTTCTCAGCCGCCATGTGGGTGCTGGGGATCGAACCCGGGTCCTCTGTAAGAGCGATCGGCGCTCTTAACCGCTAGGCCATCTCTCCAGCCCGGAAAAATAGATTTTATATGCTTTGCCCTACACTGCATGAATATGATTTTTCTTTCAGTACACTTATTTTCTGTTTGGAGTAAATATTTATACACATTAATATTCAATTTATACCTTTCCCATGCTGGCCTGGCTGGTATGCTTTTACTATATGCTTAATAAGGCTGACTATTTTAGACTGAATAGTCTTGGGGGCAGAGCCAGTACTATTTCTATGCCAAGCATAGAAAGCTCTTTAAAGGGCATGTTTTAATAAAGATGATAACATTGGGGAAGCATTTAGGCTTTAGAGTTAGCCAGGCCTAAATCTATTCTGCCACGTATTAGCCTGGGGAGGAGATATTTAATCCTGTAGAGTCATCAATTGAAGCTTCTACAAAAGAAAAGGATAACTTTTCCTTGTAGTGATCATGAAATGAACTTTTATCTGTGAAATCACTTAGCAATCATGACCACTCATTAAAGTCAGATGCTACTGCTGCTGCTGCTGCCATCGTTACGGTGAGTATATCAATTACACTAAAGAGTCATAAACAAAATCAACTTAAATAATATATGAGAAGGTTAAAAGCATGCTGGAAAGAAATCCCAAATGTAATTTCTTGTCCGAGTCAAATCAATGTGTTCAAGATACAATGCGATATCAACTCAGTATCAAACTTTGGAAAATGTGTATCAGAGTAGCATCAGCTCAAACATTTCCATCCTCTCTCTTGTATGAAAGCAGAGTAGTTTCCAGTCCTTTTGGAAAATTTGCCTCAGGGATGGTAAAACTGCTTGGCAAGTCAAACAAGTTTCCATCCGTTAATGCAAGAAGGATGACTTCACTTTGAAAGTGAAATGTGTATGGAATGTGGTAAATATACTAGTCTTCAAAAAACATTCCAAAGAACCACAACAACGGGAGGAGCAAGGTTTGTAATTGAAAGCACATACGGACATTACCCCGTGTTGAGTGCTCGTAAGTTCATCATCTCAGTGACAAATAGGTACATGCATTCCACACATTTGGATAATATATATCTTTCCTTGTTTTCAATAGCCAAAATTCAGAGTTGAACATATAGAGACAAGAGCCAAAAGCCAGTATATTAACTGTCATCCATTCTTCTATTGTCATGGCTTCTAAATGTCCTGGACCAGGATTCTCTGCCTGCCTGTGCACTCTGGAGGACCTGCTGCATCAGAATCTACTCCCCCGCCCTCCTCTGCCCGGGATGCACCAATGTGCACATGATTCCCCGGGTGTTCCTGGTGCCACAGGATGGAATTACACCTGTGCTGTCTGTCTGGGGTGCTCTGTCCATAGGTAGCTCCAGTAAAAATCATGAGGCCTCCTCATGGACAGGTAGTGTTGAAAACATCTTCGACTGGCTCTTACCTGTACAGACGCATAATGGATTCAGCCTAAGACATGATTCCCTGATACGAAAACAAATGGGATTATTTATGATGCTAAATGGAGCCCGTGGAATGGTACCTCTATGATTCTCAGGCGCCCCAAAGCTGGGCTATGTGGAATAAGCTAACCTCATGACTTCTTGTCCATCACACAGAACAGAGCCAAAAAAACTTGGCTCAAAATTATACAATTTAATTACTTGGCCTTATAAGAAGAATTATTGATCGACAAGGAGAGGCAGCAATGACGTAAAGGACAGGGTGACACAGTTAATTTAGAAAAGCTCCCAAAGTTTCTTTTAAAATTCCTTTTAGAGCCAGGCATGGTGGTGCACTCCTTTAATCCTAGCATTCGGGAGGCAGAGGCAGAGGCAGGCAAATCTTTGCGAGTTCAAGGCCAGCCTGGTCTACATAGTGAGTTCCAGAACAGCTGGAGCTACAGGGAGACCCTGTCTCAAAAAGACCAAAAAAAAAAAAAAAATTCCTTTTAAAAAGCTAACCCCCTCCCCCCAGGACTACATAATGAAATCCCACTGGCTATATGAAAACAAAGAAGAAAGAAAGACACAGGGACCCCTCTTCAGATGGTTTATAAGACACAACATTTCCTTTTTTTTTTTTTTTTTGGTCTTTTCAAGACAGGGTCTTCCTGTAGCCCCAGCTGTCCTGGAACTCACTCTGTAGACCAGGCTGGCCTTGAACTCACAAAGATCCGCCTGCCTCTGCCTCCCAAGTGCTAGGATTAAAGGCGTGCGCCACCATGCCCGGCTTAAGACACATTTCCTAACAGTCAGAACTCAGAGAGAAACAGTCAATTGTTATGGACCTCAAAACTTGAATGAGCACATAAAAGGACTTAGATGTTGGGGCTGCAGAGATGGCCTAGTGGTTAAGAGCACTGACTGCTCTTGCAGAGGACCCAGGTTCGATCCCCAGCACCCCATGGCAGCTAAGAACCGTCTAACTCCAATTCCAGGAGAACTCCAGTTCCAGGGGAATCCGACACCCTCTTCTGACCTCCGTGGCATTGCAGGACACGGGTGCACAAACCTACATGCAGACAGTACATTCATACACATAAATAAAAATTTTTTTTTTAATTTTTAAAAAAGGACTTAGACGCAAGAATTCCTTCCCAGACTTTGCTTATCATTTTGGTAAAAGATCCAAAATAAAATGCAAGCTCATTTTAATATTTTATTGCATCTATAATGTTGACAGTAGATTTTCTTTTTTTTTTTTAATTTTTTATTTATTTATTTATTTTTATGTGTATGAATGTATTGTCTGCATGCAGGTCTGCGCACCCGTGTCGTGCGATGCCGCAGAGGTCAGAAGAGGGTCTCAGATTCCCCTGGAACTGGAGTTCTCCTGGAACTGGAGTCACAGACGGTTCTCAGCCGCCATGTGGGTGCTGGGGATCGAACCCGGATCCTCTGCAAGAGCGTTCGGCGCTCTTAACCGCTAGGCCATCCCTCCAGCCCCGACAGTTAGATTTTCACAATTCAAATGTATCCCCCACCAGAGTATCTTATTTATTTCTTAGTGGAAGAAGCAAAATTCAATATGCATAAATTTCATGTCTTGTGGTTTCTAAAAACAGGACTTGACAGTTTTTTTTAAAGATTGTATACTTACATTGTTTTGTAATTAAGATAATTACAAGAGTCACTCATAAATTTATGGAAAATACATGTTTTAAAAGTTGTATCTGTCTCCAGTCTCTAAAAGGAGAAAATTCAGGAGTTTTCTCTGAACAGCAGGGGTAGAGATTTTGTAAGAATAAAACCTAATTTACTTTGTCTCCTTAAATTCTGAGGTCTTAGTGTTTATTTATATATATAACTATTTATAAATACATATACTATATAGATATATATGTTTGTCTTTTTGAGACAGGGTCTCTCTGTAGCTCTGGCTGTCCTGGAACTCATTTTGTAGACCAGGCTGGCCTTGAACTCACAGAGATCTGCCTGCCTCTGCCTCCTGAGTGCTGGGATTAAAGGTGTGCACCACCATGCCTGGCCTGATCTTTGTATATATTTTGTGCAATTTTTAAAACTCCACTAGAAGGTGGATGTGGTGGCACATGCCTTTAACCCCAGCACTCAGAAGGCAGTGGCAAGAGAATCTCTGTGAGATGAGGCCAGCTTGGTCTATATAGCAAGTTCCAGGCCAGCTGGAGCTACAGGGAGACACTGTCTCAAAAATACCAAAAACTGTACTAGAAATAACATTAAAATAAGAAATCCACACTGTGGGGTCATTAACCTTTAGTATCAATTACATTGAATGTCTTAAAATGTCACTTAAAAACCTCAGGTAGGCCTGGGGAGAAAGCTCAGTCAGCAAAATGCTTGCTAAGAAAGTGCAAGGACCTAAGTTCAATGGTCAGAGCCCACATGAAAAAGTCAGGGGTGGTGGTGGCATCCTCGTCATCCCAGCTCGGGTTGACGCTCGAAAAAAAGGAGATGGGCGGATCTCTAGGGATCACTGACTAGCCAGTCCAGCTGACTACCTTGTATCTCAGAACATAAGGTAGACAGCTCTTGAGGACTGACACTCAAGATTGATTTCTGGTCTCCCATGCACCTACACACATACACACACACACACACACACACACACACACACACACAAATCAATTTCAGTAAAGTTCTCCACAACATACTCACTTCTTGAATACACTCTCACAGGATGACAACAGACTGTCATGTGAAATAATTCAGTCACTTTATGATTAGGAAACCAAGCTCACAGCATCATATTTATGAATGATGAAAGAAAAGCCCACCCATAATTCTTTGCTTCCTCAGCTTACTCCTTGTTAAAAATATCATCTTGCTTGTCACATGTCCTGCAACACCACTTACATGTTCAATTAAAGATGAATTGCACTCATGAGTGCACTACAGTTTTATATACTCAGGACTCCATTAGAACCAAAGTTAGATGTCGTCACCTAGTCCCACTTAACAGTGGCCTGTGTGGTGCCAGCCTAGTGGAAGGGATGAGATCACAGACTTGAAGGTTGTCTGACTCTTCCGATTATCAACTGCAGGACTAGCTGTGCCCTCTTTCCTCATCTTTAACATGGCAATTAAAGACAATACCCAGCTGTTCAGTGTTGTGAGCATCAAATAAAATGACACGCAGAGTATGTAGCCAAGTGTCTGGTACCCAGGACATGCCCAGTAAAGTTGCCTATTATCAATCAGCATTGAACTTAAGATACTAGGGGCTGGAGAGATGGCTCAGCAGTTACAAGCATGGTACTGCTTTTGCAAAAAGCCAGAATGTGGTTCCCAGCGCCTAAGGTGGGGTAGTCCCAACAGCCTGTAACTTCAGCTCCAGGAAGATCTGGTGCCTCTGGCCTCCGTGGGCACCTGCACAGTGTGTTCCAGTGTGTTCATACCTACATACACACACACACACACACACACACACACACACACACACATGTTCCAGTATGTTCATACCTACATACACACACACACACACACACACACAAGTAAAATAATAAATCTTTAAATTAAGACACTAGGTACAACAATGGCATCCTCTGCAATACTTGATGAGATGTACACTTTTTGAGAAGAGTTCCACTTATAAATCCATCATCTGAGACAAAATGTACACCTTAGTCTCTTTCTCCCCAGCAGAATGGCAAACTGTTGTAAAACAAAAGTTGTGTCTTAGCTTATGGCTGGGGACCAAGAAGACTTCCCAGGGCTTAGCTCTTGAGTTTCTGGTCGTGTGAGAATGACCTTACACTGTGTCCCCCCAGCTGCCACCAGAAGCACCTCTCCTGAGCCCACCCTGTTCGGAGCTGTCTAAAGTGGTCTCCGAGGCCTCCATTGAGCCCTTCTTTTCTCCTTCTCTTTGCTACAAAGGATGCCCTCCAGGCTAAAAGTGGGGAGAGAGAGAGAGAGAGAGAGAGAGAGAGAGAGAGAGAGAGAGAGAGAACCAAACTCTATGATTAATTTTCTTTTTTATTATTATTTATGTGTATGAGTATACTGTCTGCATGTAGGTTGGTGCACTCGTGTCATGTAATGCTACAGAGGTTAGAAGAGGGTGTTGGATTCCCCTGGAACTGGAGTTAAAGAAGGTTCTTACCTGCTATGTGGGTGCTGGGAATCGAAACTGGGTCCTCTGCAAAAGCAGTTGGCACTCTTAACTGCTGAGCCATCTCTCCAGCCCTGATTAGTTTTCTTTCGAATATAAAGGAAGTATTTTCCCTGCTCTTGTCTCAGCAGACAAGAAACAAATAGAATCCCTCTGACCTCCTTAACAAAAACATTCTTTGACATAACAAACAGAATCAGCAGTAACTGATGATTTAAACATACTTGAAATACTTTGCCACACATACTTTTCCAGTGTCTTATAACACCACAAAATTCCCAAGAGCAAGTAGTCCCCTCCTACCAGCTTAAATGGAAATGAAAATGTCTAAGCACACAGTCAAAGCATTTCCAGGATATTTTGAATGGCTCAGCAGGACTGATAGCAATTTACTAAGAGCTCACCTATATATCTTTGAGTCTAGAAGTCTCCCTAGCTTAAAGCTGGTGCTTGCATAAAGGACTATCCTGTCTCAGAGACACAGTCACATCATTAGAGCTTGCAGCCCAGCAGGGGTGTGAAGCTTTCATGTGTTGCCTTACTGCCTTGAGAAGGAAGATTCACCATTTGCATTGACTTAGACCAGCCACAGTAGTTCCCCAACTAGGAGAAGCAATTCTGAAGCTTGTCTTCCTGATTTCCCCTTCCATCAGCTCTTTCTCAAAATCAGGGATGTTGATGAGGAGAAATAAGTGAGTCAGGGAGAGGACAGGGTACTTGGAGTCACAGGGCAAAGGCTTGTCTGGGACTTAAGGCCAAAGGCAGGCCCTTGTGTTTCCAGAGCCACACAGAAAGGAAGAAGTATGAAGCCATTGTCAGAGCAATCTGAGGGCGAGGACAGCAGTTTACATCAGCTTTGCAATACCTGCTCCCATTTTTGTATCCCAAAGGATAACCCCCTCGCTGGACGGCATTCCCCCGTATTGTATTCTGTCTGATAGGACAACCATCCACCTAAACAAAGCCTCATCAACATCAGCGTGACCCTTGGCTCTGCCCTCAGTGAGATGTCAGGGAGGAACTAAGAGCCCAGTCCTAGAGGTAGTCTAGACATAAGCACACAGAGAGACTCAGAGCTAATATTTATCTTTGGGGGAGCTTAGAACTTATTGGCTCTGGGGCTAGAGAAATGGTTCAGCAGATAAAAGCACTAGCTACTCTTGCTGAGGACTGGTGTTTGATTCCCAACACCCATATGGTAGTTAAAAACCATCCATAACTCCAGTTCCAGGGGATCTGACGCCCTCTTCTGACCTCTGTGAGCACCGCGCAACATGTGCATCTCCCTACCTACGTAGGCAATACGTTCGTACACATAAAATAAAGATAATAAATAACTTTTTGGTCTTTTTGAGACAGGGTCTCCCTATATTACCAGCTGGCCTTTAACTCAATATGTAGATCAAGCTGGCCTTGAATGCACAGAGTTCAAGTGCTGGGATTAGGCATGTACCACTATGCCCAACATAAATAAGACAGTTAAAAAGAACTTACTGGATCCTAGGTAAAAATACCAAATATTAAAGGCTATTTGTCCTCCACGCACAAAACAGGACCCCACAAAGGATAAAAAAAAAACTATACTGGACTTGGAGTCAGAAGACTTGGGCTTGAGAACTGGGCATGCCTCTTATTGGCTGGTTATGTGAAAGATAACATGTAGTCACTCTGATCTGAAAGATTAGCACATGTAAATGGAGAATGAAATGCTCATGCCTCACAGGGCTGTTATATATGTTAATAACATCTATAAAACTGCTTTAAAAAACTCTAATGTAGCAAATGGGTAGGGGCAGGGTAACCACCAGAACAGAATGCACAAAAAGACTAAGCTTTGAGACCCTAGGGGGCACCAGGTTTCAGGATGGGGGCCTGTAATCTCAGCTACTGTGGATTGGAGGCAGAAGGAATACAGATTCAAGGCCCACCTGGGCTACAGAGTGAGTTCAAGTCCACCCAGAGTAACTTAGAGAAACTTTGCCCTTAAAAGAAGGAGGGAGGGAGGAAGGCTGGGGTGCAGCATGTGCTTAGAGTGCTTGCCTAACACCCACAAGTTCCTGGGTTTGATCTCCAGTACTGAAGAAAAAGAAAAAAATAGAAGCAGAAATTAATAGCATGTTAGAGGTATTTCAGAGGAGACCTGGGTTGTGATCTATAGGATCTCATGAATGATAATAAGAAAGGTACAGGCAGAGTTCTGGGGATTGAACTCAGATCCTCATGCCTATGGGTAAAGCACTTTATGGACTGAAGCACCTCCCTGTCCTCCTCTCAGTTTATCTTTAAAATGGCAATAAAAGTACTATTTACCAAAAAAAAAAAAAAAAAAAAGAAAGAAAGGTACAGGCGCAGGGGGTGGCGTGGATCCTGCTTATAGAGCCAGTGTGCTCCTGGAGATGTGGTGGGAAAGGAGATACTAATGATGATGCCTTTACTGGGGGACAGTGGTCCACCTGGCATTACTTTCAGTACTTAATACACATTATGTCCACTGTGAGGGTGAAGGGGGTGGACACAGGTGGTCAGGTGTCTACCCTGGCCTTCCACCCTGTCTGGGACAGAGTCCCTCTTTTGTTCACTGTTCTATACGCCAGGCCAACTGGTCTGTGAGCCTCTGGTCACCTCCATCTTGCTGCAGGAGCACAGGATTACAGACATGCATGTACTACTGGGCCCAGCTTTATGTGGATTCTGGGGATTTGAAATCAGATTCTCAGGCCTGTACAGCAAGCCATCTCCCTCGAACTGCACACGTTATCTTGTTCAACCTAAGATAACCCTACAAGGTGAGTAATACTATTTCCCCCACTTTACGGGTGAGAAAGCAAGCAAAGGCCGGGAGTTCAAGCTCTCATCAACAGGAATTCCCTCCACACACACTTTCTTTTAAACGGACTGTTTAGCTAAGAAGAGAAAAGCCTCAGGAGGTAAAAATGGAGCCTTTATTCAGCAAGACCAAAAGGGAGCAGAGGAGTGACGTGCAAGAGCAAGGGTGGAAGGAAGTTCCAGACACAGAAAGAAACCTGCAAGAATCCTGGTGTGAAAGCGAAGTCTTTGTACCACAAGACAGAAAGCCGCCTGTGCGGAAGGGGGTCGGTAGACAGCAGAGAATGTAACTGTGGAGAAATCAGCGCAGACGCACCATGGCATTTCCGCACAGCCTGCCCAGTGCACCAGGCACACTAATCAGCAACGTTCTCGTTCTCAGAGCCACGACCTGCTGCTGTGACAATTGAGGGCTGGAGTGAGGGCACACTGATGAAGCTGCGCCATACCCGAAGCTCCGTGCCACCTCTGAGCATTCAGCGCCATTCCTGTGAGCAATGACAGGAGGAAACAGCTAGCGTTTGCTGTCACCACCAGACTGCTAATGAAAGCCAGAAAGTCTGCAAACAAAACTGCCGGCTTCTCCACAATTAAGCCAGTGCTGCACACATGCAGGAGAGGGGCTCTTCCCACTAGGAACAGCCATCCCCAGTGGGGGTCCCACACAGGATCGTCTTAGAAACAATCAGCCCAAATAGGAAACATTCTGTCAGTGGCTTTACAATTCTGTATTTCCTTCTTCTAACTCAGTAAATAATTGTCTATAGGGCCCCTTTATATCCCAAATGCAGGTAAGAGACTTCACAGGTCTCTAAAGCTACAGATCTTTATGGTTGCAAAACAAATTCATGAAACTGGAGTAGAACGTGGAAATCTCACAGTATAGACATGAAACTGTCAGGTGCTGGGGGTAGGGAGGAGTTTGAAGGATAGTGAAAAGCAGTGGTAACAAGCTGGGTTTTGTTCCACTGGGAGAGTGTCAGCAGCATCTAGGATAATGGGTCTGTAGATGATGATTTGGAGATGTACTGCAAAGAAAACCCTAATTTTTTTTAATCAAACACAAATATTTTGCTTTAATTGGCCAATTCATGTAGACTTTCTGGCCAGACACAGTCTAATGAAAGTAAGCAGACTGGAAAGGATTTGGCATTTTAAGAGAGAGCAAATTCCAAGGATCTGGCATTTTACAAGAGAGTCAATAGCAGAATGTTATACCACTTTATATCCTTGTCAAGGAGCCAGAGAGAGTAGAATCAGTAACTGGCAGAGTGTGTGAGTGTATGTGGGTTCCAATCAATGCTGACAACCCCCAGAATATTTCACTGAGGTAGCAGAGTGACGTGAAGGTCCCAGCTTTAAATCCCAAAGCAGAGGACACAGACAGGCACCGGCCTTAGGAGGGAGGTTCAGGCAGAAGAACTGACAGACACAGTGGGGATGAGGACATCTCCTGAAAGATGAGGCTAATGCTGACGCTGTCCAGGAGGCCACTTGGTGGCTGCTGCTCCACATAATCCCACTGGTGGCAGCCATGAAGTATGGCCCAGTACATGCAGCTGGCTACCCCTCTACTCCCTCGTCTGGCTTTGTCACCCCTCAGCAGGGTTAGATGAGGGTGAGATGCTTCAGAAGGGGGTGGAGGACATGCATGAGGTGTCCTACCAAGCCTTCTCCACCATATTTCCTCCATGGTCAAGCCTGCAGGCAGGAGGAGGTGGTAACAACAGCTCTACAACGAGAGAGCCCAACTGCCATTTCTCTGGTACCCGCCCCACACACAGCAATTCTTCTCTGAGAACTTCACCTCAAATACCTGATCGATTTCCCACATAGCTCCACAATGCAGGGCATTTTTTTCTGTAACAGAGTTAAAGGGAGAGGGATTGACATTCTGGGGTTCATAAGCACTGAGGAAACAGGCCACAGTTCTGTTCCACTGTGTCCCCTGCCTTGAGTGATCCATGAGTGAGGTGAGTGCCCCAAAGCAAACACAACTTAATCCATTCAGGGAGAGATTTTTTTTCAACAATATCATTTAAAAATTGAGCTGCCAAGTGCCTGTTCTCCTAGAACAACCATCAGCACTAGATCCAGACAACAAAATGAACTTTTCAATTTTGAGCCTGGCTGGAAATTATTGTAACTAGTTCCCATGATAATACAAATCACTTTGGGGATTTCTGTTTTAACTCACAGTATACACTATCCTGACACAACACAGTACACTACAGTAAGTAACACTACAGTAAAGAACTGACAATCTCCTACAACAGTTCTCCCCTGGCTCAGAGAATAACAGTGTTTTGCTTATAGATGAATCTACTTTCAAAACACAGACCTACAGATGAACAGGTTTTTAAACTAGGGAATTATAATTTATCACAATGTTTCCACTTCTTTTATGCTTATTTGAAGACAGAGAATATATTTAATGCTAAGAATCTATGATAACTGTCACTTCATGTTGGCCCTCCAAATGCCAGTCTTCAGGAATTTTATTGCCTTTGTTCAAGGCAAAATATAGATATACTCGGGGATTTGTAGGATTGACAGAACCAACTCCACATGACAAATGGGGAAAATTCCATGCCCAGCACAGATGGGAAACATCGGGCTAGTATGCTCCTCAGACCAGCTGCTGTGCGCACCGCCACTCTTTGGTAGAGTCCCCACAGATCACGAGGATTCACAGTTGCCCCAAACCTGTGGCATTCAGCAAGTGGCTTGCGGAAGCAAAGACAAGACTTTGTTGTGCTCCTGGGGAGGAGAGCACGGCCTCCATATGTTGCCATAATCTCCTCGCAGCAAAAATAGCTTTGGGAACTGATATCGCTTCCAGGAAGGAAGGAGGTGCAGAAGGTGACCATTTGGCAAGTGGTTAACAAGGTAGAGACTGTGCAATAACTGACCCATTCTGGTGCCTGAGACCTTCCTTAAATGACAAAACAAGCTGTTATGAGAGAGGCTACAAGGTCCATGTGTTGTTTATTGGTGGATGAGGAATTCTTAATAAAAGCTACAAGAATTCAAGTGGTCCTGAGTGGCATGTGAAGAAAAGAGAAAGAAATCTTATCTGCTGGAGATCCCAAAAGGCCATTTAGGACTGATTTAATGTAACTAATGTCACATACGGGCCAAAGGAACATCATTGTATCATTCACAAAGCTACTTTCCACCCTTCTCCTTTCTCTGAGAAGTCAGAGAGCTGGACAAGGTGCTGGAGGCAGGTGCTGGAGGCAGGTGCTGGAGGCAGGTACTTTCCTTTCCTTGGGAGGATCCTGGGAGTATAGTCTCTGGAACCTCAAGGTCTCTCCTCTCTGCATTTCCAACCCAGTACACACACACACACACACACACACACACACACACATACACACAGTGTGACATAGCCAAGCTTCTTGTGGCCTCACCTCGCAGCAGCGTTGGACGAACAGTTCGTCGTTTTCTCCCCTGGGATGGTTTTCTTCCCTCTGTTCTGGTGCTCCATACCTTCTGGCTTCCTGCCAGCCTCACTAGTGACTCCTGTCAATTCCTACCTCTTCCTGCCTCTGCCTGTCCATGTGACTCAGCTCTTCATCCTCTCTGTTCTATCAGCCTCACCTCTCATCATGAGCTCATATAGTCTCTTGTCACATAAATGGTTACAAACTATTCTCAAATTTACGTATCTGCTTTTGATCGCTCTCCCCTCAACTCCAGACTTACATAGCCAATTGCCGATTCAACATTAGAGCTTGGCAGTGTACACTCCATCTCAACATGTCCCAGACTGAATCCTGAGCTTCACCCTAGAGGTTTGCCCTCTCCATCCCAGCTGATGGGATCTTCATCCTTGCAGTCACTCAAGTTAGAAGTTTAGGGGTACTTCTTTTATAAAAAATTTTATTGAACTTTTGTGCATTTCATACATTTCATGATCAAATTCAGACCCATTCTTCCTCCCATGCCCCCCACCCCATCAGAGCTTGTGCATTAGGCCACACGTACATCTTGCATCTTTTTGTCAGTCTTTTAATTTTTCAATGCAGAAGTTTATTGTTATTGGCAGAAGTTTACTGTTTCAGTCAGTTCTTTGAACAAGTCTTTGTTGTTGTTCCCTTTAGTTTTATATTACTCCAAGGCATACATGTATACACTCCACACATATACCAAAATTACGACGTCTGAAACTAAACTATAGGTTAATTCCAAAACATATTTAGGGATTCACCTTTTAACAGTATAGTTGCATGTAAGTAAAAAGAAATATTACTTTGCATTCCTAAATTACATAGCAAGTTGATGTATGCTTTAATGTACTTTTATAGTAGCATCAGGTATTATACTTACCTCACAAACAAAGAAGTGGAGATGGCTGAAAAACATCTTAAAAAGTGTTCAATGTCATTAATGATTAAGGAAATGCAAATTAAGACCACTTTAAGATTTCATCTTACCCCAGTAAGACTAGCTATGATCAAGAAAACAAATGCTGGAGAGGTTGTGGGGAAAGGGGAACATTCATTCACTGATCGAAGAGTCATCCTATTGCAGAGATATGTGCACAGCCATGTTTACTGCATCTCTCTTCACAATAGTGAAGAGCTGGAAGCAACCCAGGTGGCCCTCAACTGATGAGTGGAGGAAGATGATGTTGTACATCTACACAACGGAGTTCTATGCAGCAGTAAAGAAAGATGACATAAAAAATTTTTTAAAATTAAAAAAAAGAAAGATGACATCATGAAATATGCAGGTAAATGGATAGAACTAGAAGCCATTAGGCTAAGTGAAGTAACACAGTCCCAGAAAAACAAAGGATGTATGGTGTCCCTCATTTGTGGATCCTAGCACCAAATCTGAGCTTATAAGGGAAAGTACTTCTTAACTCTATCTCATTCTCTGTATTCAATCTTTCAGGAAAGTTAGAGCAAGAGGACCCGACTTTGGATCACCAGCATCCCATTAAAGAACTAGGCAGATCAGCAGCTTGTACTGTAACCCCAGTGCTGAGGAGATGGAGCCAGAAGCATCCCTGGGGTGCACTGGCCAGCCAGTCTAGCCGATTTGTGAGCTATAGGTTCAGAGACCCTGTCTTACATATAAGATAGAGAAGTGACTGAGGAAGATCCCGGATACTGACATCCGGCCTCTATGCATATCCACACACATGTACCCTGCCTCCCATATACTATATATGTGTTCCAATGTACAGGCTTTTGCGATGGCTGTTCCCAATAAATACATGGAATAACCTTCCTCCAAATGCAAGGCTCCTTGACCTCTGTTCCCATCTCCCATGAGGCCCACAGCAATGATTTGAAATCACAGCTTTCTGCCTGACCTTTCATTTTTGGCCCAGCACTTACCATCTCCAACAGACTCTGAGGTTTGCCTCTCACATGCTGGGTACTGCTTACTCTTGGCTGTCTCCCTCCATTAAAATGAGAGTTCCAAACAGACAAGGATCTTTGCATTCTTATTTGAGGTGTCCTGAATGCCTGGCACTGTGCCTGCTACATAGTAGTTGCTTGATAACTATTTCTGGAATGAATAAATACACACTTGGCTTTTGGTTGTTAAAATAAGATGTCTGGAACTTCAGGACCTGGTGTTTTATTTTTATAATGTGGAAGCTTTTCCCCCCTCATTGGAATGATCAAATTCCTAAGTCTGCATTATATCCTGAAGGCTCTACTGTTAATTCTAAAAAAGATTTGTGAACTACTAAGAAATGACATTCATTTCTCTCCATGAATGTTCTTGAATAATAAGTCTCAGGGTCCAAGTGATGGAACTGATTTTCCCAGGGTTCACAGCAGAATCAAACCTCAGTTCTTAGTCCTGAGAACCAGAAACCAGAGAAGAACTTTACTCAGAAGTTCTGCTGACACCACTAAGTATATTATTGTGTCGGTATAGTTTTAGCTCTTTTGAAATTTTATTCTTCATTATATAAATATTTTCAGGCTATAAATATATTGTAGTGTAACTCCTTCCTTGACGACTACCCAATCTGTTCTGTTTCTCATGGGTCTTATTTCTGTTCATTCGATCATTTTATTCAACAACACTTTGTGGTCATCTACAACATGCAAAATACTGTTCCACAAACTAAGGGCATAGCAATAAGACAGGCGATAAGGTCCTCACCTGCTATTTCCAGCCTTTCCCAGCTCAATACATGATATCAGGTGACTTGATTTAGCATGACAAGCACTTTATACATACTGTCACTTATTTATACGACCATAGGCCAATGGCATGATGATTCTTCTCATTTTACAGAGAAAAGGAGAGTGAAGTGCTAAGAAGGGAGATTATTGTCCAAGGTCATACGTCTATCATAGTAGAACACCAAGGTCCTTGAGTCCTCTCTCTTCCTGTTTCTCTGTCCTCCGCCCAACTCTTTGTACCCCTCCATCTCCACTGCCACCTTAGGCCTTCACCAATTTCTCTGGGATGCTCATAAAGTAGTCCCTAGTTAGTCACCCTGCCTCCTCCTCTTGTTTGTATGTATCTACTCTCCATCATAAGGCTAGTCTAAATCCTGCAATAGGAATCATGCTGCACACCTGTAATATAACTGCACCCAGAGGGCAGAGACAGGAATATCATGAGTTCAAGGTTATCCTCAGCTACACAGTGAGTTCAAGGCTAGCCTGGACTCCAAGAATAACAGACGTCTACCTTTCTACTGCACTTAAAACCATCTTGTGTAGATTCTGTACCAACCCTGCTTTCCTGTCTTGATCACAGCCTGGCCTACTCCTCCTACCTGTCACATTCAGCTACATGTGCCTGTTTCTTGTCCCTCCTTCCCTCCCTCCCTCCCTCCTCCTTCCTTCCCTTATTTCTTTTTTTTTCCCAACAAGGTCTTTCTGTGTAGCCCAAGCTGGCCTCAAATTTCCAGCGATCTTCCTGCCTGTAACTCCAATTCCAGGAGAACTCCAGTTCCAGGGGAATCCGATACCCTCTTCTGACCTCTGCAGCATTGCACGACATGGGTGCACAAACCTACATGCAGACAGTACATTCATATAAATAAATAAATAAATAAATAAATAAATAAATAAATAAATAAATAAATAAATAATAAAAAATTAAAAAAAAGAAAAATATTAAGGCATAGAGAGCTTAACTTATTTCCCCAAGATGCATATTGAATAAGTGGCAAATTGGAGGACCATACCTCAGGTGTTTTTTTTTTTATCTCTATGCAAAATACCTTCCTACCTACATCCTCAGGTGGAATCCTGTGCCACCTTCAAAACCCCCAAAGTATTACAAGTATATGGATATAGGCTGGTCACTAAGATATGCACATAAGTTAAAAAAAAGTGAAGTAGAATTTAACCTCTTGGAGTTGCATTTTTTAAAATATATTGTATACACCTGAAAAAAGACAGAAGAAACAGTGAGAAGACATCTAAGAAAGAACAGGTATCCTGGAAAGAGAGGCTCCAGGCGAAGGGCAGGGCTGCATATTTATGCCTTCTGATTTCTGTTGCATGTGCACAAGCATACATATACTGCCTGTTCAAATAATTACAAGGAAATAGATGGCTATGCTGAGATCTTTCCAAAAGAACAAATACAAGTCCCTAGCATCTTGCCTGTTCTAGTTCTTTCTGTGTCTAATCATAAGGAGCATATGTATTAGTGTCTGCCTATTTATGTCTCGACTATGGTCATTCTCTAAAATTATTTTTTCCTCAGTGGTACTGGGGTAGCAATACATATTTATTGCACTATGAATTCAAGCTCACTAGACCCCACTAGAGCATAAACTGCAGAGGACAGGGAGTGTGTGCTGTGCAGCTCAGTGGCACAGTGCAACACTGCACAGACTTGCTGCAGCTCTGGATGAAGGACAGCAGTGCTTAAGAAATACACATTGAGCTCTCCCTTTCTGCCTCCTCTGCCGCCAAGGCACCCATTAAAAAGCTGTGGTGACGGGGGGCAAAAAAAAGAAGCAGGTTTTGAAGTTCACGCTGGACTGCACCCACCCTGTGGAGGACGGAATCACGGATGCCGCCAACTTCGAGCAGTTCCTTCGGGAGAGAATCAAAGTGAATGGGAAGGCTGGGAACCTTGGTGGAGGGGCTGTCACCATCGAAAGGAGCAAGAGCAAGATCACTGTCACTTCCGAAGTGCCTTTTTCCAAAAGGTATCTGAAATATCTCACCAAAAAGTATTTGAAGAAGAATAATCTACGTGATTGGTTACACGTAGTAGCTAACAGCAAAGAGAGCTATGAATTACGTTACTTCCAGATTAACCAGGATGAAGAGGAGGAGGAGGATTAAAACGCATTGATCTGGAATATTTTGTATGAATTCATGAATAAAATTTAGGAACAAAAAAAAAGAACTGCACATTGAGATAATCAAAGAGTTAACATGACAAGGACCTTTTGAAATAAAAGTTCACAAAAGTTGTTTTTTTATTGATTGGTTTTTATGTGTATGAGTGTTTTGCTTGCATGTATCTAAGTGCAGCTGTGTCATCTAATGCCTGCAGAGACCAGAAGAGGGGGTCAGATCCCCCCCTGGAACTGGAGTTATAGATAGTTGTTAGCTGCCTAAACTTAGGTCCTCTGCAAGAGCATCCAGTGCTCTCCACCACTGAGCCATCTCTCTAGACTCACAATTGAAAGTTTTGAAATCTTAGCTCTAAGATAAACCAATAGCCTTTAGGAAAAGAAACTGAAGGAAGATGCATGTAATTCCATCATCTAAAAAGTCAAAGCGAATGTTTATGCATAGAGATGAAGTATGTCTAGCAATTACTACAAAGACGGAGGGGAGAGAGAACAAACTGCTCACACATGCTCTGTGGGCCTCACTATTGACTGACCTTGGTACCATGGGGACATATTTGTTCTTATTAGCTTCCCAGGGTGGCTGTAACAAAGGAACACAAACTGCATGACATAAAAGTCACTTGTAGCACAAGCCTGGTTCAATCTCCAGAACCCATGTAAAGGTGGAAGGAGAAAACCAACTCCACTCCGTGAGTCGTCCTCTGGCCTCCACATGCGCATCACAGTGTGTGTTCTGACACATGCAGCATCATCACATCATCACCATCATCATCACCATCATCATCATCACCATCATCATCATCAATCACCATCATCATCACCATCACCATCATCATCATCATCATCATCAATTAAACTGACATTTGTTGTCTCTCAATACTGGGAACAAATCAAGGTCTGAATAAGTCTGAAATGAAGGTGTCAGCGGGGGCTAGCCCCTCTGGGACTCTGGGCAGAATCTTCCCTCGTCCCTTCCCCTTGCTGGTGCCCGTCCATCTTTGGGACTCTTCACCTTGCAGCTGCATCACTGGAGTCTCTGCCTCTGTGATCACAGGTCACTGTCACTGTGTGCTTCCGTGTGTGCGTGCGCATATGTGTGGAGGCAGGAAGTCGATGTCATCTCTCTCCCCCAATAACTCTCCTCATTATTTTGGAACAGGGTCTCTCACTGAAGCTGGAGATGGCTAATTTGAGTAAACCAGCTGGCCAGGAAGCCCCCAGGAATCTTCTTGTCTCTGCCTCCCCAGCATTGGTATTATGGGTGCAGGCCACCAGACTCAGCTTTTATGTGGGTGCTGGGGATCAGACTCTGGTCCTTTAGCTTGAATGGCAAGCATCTTACCTACTGAGCCATCTTCTCTTGTCGTATAGATATGGCCCACCTGAATGGCCTCATCTTCTTTGATCACATCCATGAAGATACTGTTTGCAAGACAGGTCACATTCATACTGACTAGGGATTGGGACCTCAAAATTTGTGGGGAGACCTAATTCAACCTATGACAATATTCCTTTTAAAATAAAAGCTATAGCTGGGTGTGGCAGCACATGCTTTTTTGAAATATTTTATTTATTTATTTATTTATGTGTATGAATGTACTGTCTGCATGTAGGTCTGTGCACCCGTGTCGTGCAATGCCGCGGAGGTCAGAAGAGGGTGTCGGATTCCCCTGGAACTGGAGTTCTCCTGGAATTGGAGTTCCAGACGGTTCTCAGCCACCATGTGGGTGCTGGGGATCGAACCCAGGTCCTCTGCAAGAGCAGTCGGTGCTCTTAACCGCTAGGCCATCTCTCCAGCCCCGGCAGCACATGCTTTTAATCCCAGCACTTGGGAAGCACAGGCAGGCAGATCTCTGTGACATGGAAGCCAGCCTGGTGTACATGGTGAGCTCCAGGCCTGCTGGGGTGACAACTAATTAAAAGCTTACTGGGAGCTGGGAAGATGGCTCAGTCAATGATGTGTCTGTCATGTATGAGGACTGAGTCTGGATCCTTAGCACTCAGGTAAAAGCCAGTGTGGTGGTTCCCACCTGTGATCCCAGCACAGGAAGCAGAGACGCAGATCCCTGGAGCTTACTGGCCAGGTGGTCTCCCCAGTCAGTGCGCTCAGTGAGAGACCTTGTTTAAAAAAAAAGGTGAATAGCAATTGAAGACACTCTCCAGGTTCATACACATGAACTCCCACCTCCGTGCACATATGCACACACACGTAAACATGTACATAGTCATATGCACACACAAGTTCAAAAAATGAAAATAAAAACTACATCAGTCAGGCAGATAGTAAAGTGGTTACCTTGCAGACAGGGGGACCTGAATTCAGTCTCCAGAATCCACACTGTAAAAGCTGGGCATGTAATCCCAGCACAGGGGGCATGGGGATGGGAGTAGTCCTGGGGCTTGCTGGCCAGCTGGTTTTGTCTAATTGGCTAAACACAGGTCAGAGAGAGACGCTGTTTCTAAAATAAATGGAGCCGGGCATGGTGGCGCACGCCTTTAATCCTAGCACTTGGGAGGCAGAGGCAGGCGGATCTTTGTGAGTTCAAGGCCAGCCTGGTCTACAGAGAGAGTTCCAGGACAGCTGGGGCTACAGGGAGACCCTGTCTCGAAAAGACCAAAAAAAAAATAAATAAATAAAAATAAAATAAATGGTGTCTGGTGCCTGAAGAGTGAAACCTGGAGTTGTGTGGCCTCTGCGCATACACGTTTGTGCACGCAAATCAAAATGAAAACTACAGGTCTCGGACTATGGCACAATGGTAAAGTGAGTCCCAGTATCAATGAGGTTCCAGATTTGATCTCCAACACTATCACGAAAATAAAAATAAAATCTACAGTTCTGGTTCCTTGTACAGTTTTGTCAGAGTCCTCAAGAGGCTGAGCCTAAAGGTTACACTCACTGTTGTGAACATTAAGAGCCTGGATTTGGGAGACACTGTAAGAGTTCAAATCCCAGCTCAGCCACTTGCCAACCACACGGCCTTGAGGAAGTTCATTCATTTTTCTGTGCCTCAGTTTCCATCTCTGTAAAATAACACTGTAACTCAAAGGGATATTGCGAGAATTAAATGAACTGTAAAGTGCTCAGAACCATGTCTAGTACATAGTTAAATGCTTGGACAGCACGAGCAGCTGTTATGATTACCCAGTGTGCACTAAGCACTGCCCCAGGGAGCATGAGTGATAGGGCAGCTTTGTTTTAGGGTACCACCCACTCAGTGCCCATATCTACAGCCAGCTTCCCTGCAGTTTCACGGGGTTAACTGTTCTCTAGCCACACAGCTATGCAGCTACCCTCCAGCTGCATCTGCAGTGTGCCACTGAAGCAGGGCCACCTAACCCACCAGCACAAACCCCCGGGCACTTCACATGCAGCTCGAGGGAGGGGATGGATCACAGGCCTCAGCCCAGGGCCTCCCACTTTCTGTGATCAGGGCCCTATATTTGGATTTTGATCTCGGCCTGACTTGCTGCTAAATCTGTATCCAGTTAATCTTACAGGGTTGTGGGGGAGGAGTCACGTCGCTATAGCAACCCAACAACTCTGGATAGAAAGAGAAGAAATGGAATTTCAGGCCGGGAGACCACCAAAGGATTCCAGAATACCCATTTCTGCTTTTGTGTCACAAAAATGAATCTTGCTTCACTAAAATAAACAGACCTCGCTTTTCTTTTTTCTTTTTTTTTTTTTTCCCAAATTTCCAACCATTGACAAAAAGAAAAGCCTGCTTATACAAGAAGTCTATTCATATGTCATGTCCTAAGAGGACAGAAACTAAAACTCACACTTCATTCAGCAAGTCAGGAAGTCAGCTGGCTTCCTTTACACCACTCTCATGCATGAAATGAGTAATTGTCTAGTCTGACTTTATACATAATATTACTTTTTGACCTACAGTTTGCAAATAAGCTAATGGGCAGATACAAATTTAACCTGGGCCTTCTCATTTCCTGCTGGCTTAAAGGAACAAGAGGAGAGAAAAGCCCAGTGAAAAACTGCCTGGTAAACCCCTCAACCTCGTCTTCCAGAAGTTCCATCCATCCACACAATGACAGAGCCACTAGCTCAGAGCCTAGCCTAACTCAAGATTGTCATGACTCTGTCCTGTGCAGCATCTAAGCCATCTATCCACAAAGCAATGATAGTCAAACAAACACAAACCAGAGACTGTGTGCCAGACATTTAGGAGGTACAGAATCTAACCAAGGGGCCAGAGAAAGTTCTGGGTAGCTAGTCCATCAGGGTCAGCAGCAGAACTGAAATGCTACCTGACAATCCGTGTCCGTGAAGAGTTGTTCTGAGTCAACCTTAGCTCTGACATCACAAGGCAGCAGGGGCTGGGGATGTGGCTCACTGGGAGAGCACTTGCCTAGCACGCACAGGTGCTTCCATCCTTAGCATTCAAAACCCCAAAATGTCAGAGGTACTGCAACCTGATTCTCTTCTTCTGTCCTTTTCTAACCCTCTTCTTAAGCTGGTTCTGCCAAGCTCAAGCTAGGAAAATTGAATAGAGTAAAACTTAACCCAAGGGCATGGAGGTTGATTATTTAAAACTGTATAATTTTCTGATTTTTTTAAATGAAAAAACAATTGCAGGGCTGGAGAGATGTCTCAGTGGTTAAGAGCACTGGCTATTCTTGCAGAAGACCCTTGCTCGAATTCCAGAACCCACATGGTGGCTAACAACCATCTGTAACTCCAGTTCCAGGGGTTCCGACTCCCTCTTCTGTCCTCCAAGGGCACTGCACTACACAGGTGAACTTGAACACAGGCTTAACATCCATACACATAAGTAAAAATAAATAAATCAAAAGAAATGAAAAGAAAAACAATTTCTTAGAATTGTTCAATAATACCGCTATGGTTTGAATTTGCTGTGCCCCCCACAGTCCCTGGTCTGAAGGCTTGTTTCCTAGCTGGCAGCACCATCTCAGGAGTGGGATTAGTGAAAGTGTGTCCGTACGGCAGGCCTGGCTCCTGCTGCTTGCTGTTTCCTGATCCACAATGATGTGAGCAGCCTCTGCTACACGTTTCCACTGACAACTCTGCCACAGCTTCTCCATCCTGAGGACTGCAATCCTCTGAAACCGTTAACCTAAACACATCTCTTCTTCCTGACATAGCTTCTGTCAGGTGTTGTGGTCACAATGACTCAAAAGTAACTCGTACATAAAAGTGTATGGACAAACAGAGAAATAAGATGTAAATGGAGGTAGCAGCTGCAGAGCAGAAGATGGCAGTTTCAACTCCAAAGTATATGCGGTAAAACCCATTACCCTGGCCTCAGTTATCACGAAGATTGGAGTCCTACTCACAAACATCTATAAACTGTTAAGTACCTGTTCTATTTTCCTTTCAATTGCTGTGACAAACAATCTAACCAATTCCAACTTGGGGGGGAAAGGGTTTATTTGGCTCACATCTCCTGGGTCACAGTTCACCACTGAGGGAGCCCACCATAAGAACTCAGGGCAGGAACCTAGAAGCAGGAGCTGAAGCACAGGCCATGGAGGAATGCTGTTCACTGGATTGCTCCCCTGGCCCATGCCCAGCCTGCTTTCTTATACTGTACACAACAACCTGCCCAGGGTGGCACCACCCATAGTGGGCTGGGCCCTCCCACATTGCTCAACAATCAAGACAATACTCCACAGATGTGGCCACAGGCCAGTCCAATGGAGCCAGTTCCCCAAGTGTGGCTCCCTCAGCCCAGGTGTGTCAAGTTCACACTAAAGCTATCTAGCACAGTACCGTTCAGCAAACACTGCCTTTCTGCTAGCATCTTGCTGTGTACATAGTCTCAACTCCACTGTAGTTCCTTCTAACTGGCAGCAAAACCAAATGTAACTGAAAACCCAAAACATGATTAATATGCACACAGATTTCTGACCAATGTTTGTTCCAAAAGCAGTTTTAAAGAGAGCACTTCAGTTTGGCTCATCAACACCATGGGCCATCAGCAAACTATCTGCAAGGCCCTCAGAGCTGCAGTGTCCCACAGATGACACAACAATTCTTCCTGAATGGCACCATCACCATGAGCTCACACATAGTAGAGCATGAGATGAGAAGGTGAGATTCAGAGAATTCTAGTTGATGGAATGCCATGCCAGTCAGATTCTTCGAGTTTACAGCATTGACACTAAAGTAGAACTAATTACTAGCTCAAGTGGTAATTTAGAAGCCCTTAAAATATAGGTTACTCTGAAAAAAATAGAATAGTCCATAGAGAAGGGGATTCTGATGGAGAGAAGATAGATGCTAGCATCTTCTATTTTGTGGAACAGGGGCTAAGATAGGACACTAAGGTAGAGTTATTGGTTTTTCTACTCTTTGAACCTAGGATGTAAGGTCAAGGTAACTCGGATGCACACACATGCATACACACAAATCCACAGCAGCATGACCCTACATGACTTTGCTTAGTATGTCTCATAAACAGTGTGGTGCTTTGAATGAGAATGTCTCCCAGAGGCTTCAGGTATTCAGACATTTTTGTCCCCAGGTGGTGATGCTGTTTTGGGAGGTCTTAGAAGTTGTGGCCATGCTGGAGGAAGTACATCACCGGGGGTGGGCTTAGAGAGTTCAACAAGCCTTGCAGGTCTCTATTTGCGCTCTCTCTCTCTCTTTCATCTCCTCGTCTCTCTCCCTCTCCTTCTCTTCTCGTATCTCCTCTCTCTCTCCTCTCGCCTTCCTGTGATCATTGGAAGAGTGTGAACTCAGCTTTCTGCTCCAGCTTCCGTGACCCTATGCTCCTGCCAGCAAATGGACTCTAATTCTGGAACTGTCAATCAAATAAACTGTTACTCTTATAAGTTCCCTTGGTCTATGTAGTTTTATCACAGCAAACAGGAAAAGTACTAATACAAAGCAGCTAGATGTTTTTAAGATTAGAAGTGAAGGGATATCACATTAAGATCTTTGAGCTACCTTAGAGGACCAATGCTAGAATAAGGAACAATGGGAAAGGAGGAGTGATACATTAATTACTCAAAAAGACTGAACACTCCCAAGAAACAAAGACCATAGTTTTGCACAGGGAGGAAGGAAGTTCCTAGAGTTGGTTTCTTTCATTTTGTGTGTCTGTCTATGGTTGTTTAGTTTCTTTCAGTCTACAGTTCTACTTCTTAGGTACCTTTCTGGTTTTTTTATATTTCACAAAGCTTATCTACTTAACTATGGCACTCTTTCTCTAAGAACACTTGCAAGTTTGGGAACAGATTTTTTTTTTTTTTTTGGATCTGTCTTTGAATACAGGGTCTCCCTGTGCTCCAGCTTGTCACTTAGAACTTCCATCTGAATGTAGACCAGGATGGCACTTGAACTCCACAGATGATCCCGCGGCTGCCGGTTACAGCCTGTCCCAAGTGTCTGGGATTAAAGGGTTGCTCCACCACACCCGGCTGGGAACAGACTTTTTAAAGTGTAAAGGGCTTTAACATTTCATTTTGTAAACATCACCAGCTGATCCAAAGAATCACAATTTGTCAATAAACAAGCCCTGCCTGAACTCAGACAAAGCAAAATGGTTTCCTCTGAGAGGAAACTTATTCTTGCTATTTTTGTTATACTCGCTGCTGAACTTCAACAGCTAAGCTCAGAATGGCAATGTTTATATTATGTTCCCTACAACTGCACACCTAGTGTAGAGAAGACTAATATCAGAATGTCGTGAGGCAGGGATGTGGGAGTAATTGCCTGGCAAGTCACAGAGCTTTGATCTATAACATAGGTAACAGCAGGAAAGCCCATTACTCCAATGGCAGAAATTATGTCTCACTGGAGTCAAGTTTACAGAAATATTTATAAGTAGGTAGGCAACACACTTAACACTGACCACTTTAGGCAGGGAACTGCCTTAACCTCCTGGAAACATTTTCCTTGAGGGGTGTGGAAGGGGTGAAGAAGGAATGAGGAAATGAAGGAAGCCAATATATCAAAAATGCTAAATGCTAAGAAAGCAGTAATGGGGTCTTCTGTCCTAGGGTCAGCGCTGATCCGATGTTCTAGAGGAAGACAGAAAGACTGCCATGCATCCTTCATGCGAATGCAGCAAACGACGAGCTGTTGCCACCGTGACATCTGTGAACAGAGAGACTGGTCTAGCAGCGTGAGCAAAGGATTCCTAGCAGCTTGTAAAACACTCTGAAAAAATAATTTTGCTTTCATCTGGTTGTCAATTAAACATTTTTTTCTGCCTCTTGTTGCTTTCCTGGCTTTCGGTCAGTTTAGGGTCAAGTTGTTAGGTCCACTTCTGCGCCCCCCACCCGCAACACACAACCACACACACACACACACACACACACACACACACACATATCTCTTTCCTGAGGCCGGCAAAATGACTGAGGGTAAAAACCCTTGTCCTTGAATGCCTGACAGCTTCCAGTCCCCAGAACCTGTTAGTTAGTTAGAGAACTAACTCCACTGACACATGCATGCTGTGGCAAGCATGCACCCCACATGATAATAATTTTTAAAGCCTCTTTTCCTAAGTTTTCCTTTATATTGCAAAGCAGTTGTAAGAATCATCAATCGAAATTAGTCATTAAGGAACTTAATAATTACATCATCATACAAGTAAAATAACTGCTTTTTTGCCTGTTTGGTCAGCTCTCAAAGTCTGTTTACAGTTCCAAGTGACTGAGAAGAAAGGCTATACTTACTTTCTGAGTGTCAACTGTGGACAGACTCTTTTTCTTTCTTTCTTTCTTCCTTTCTTTCTTTTCCTTTCTTTCTTCTTTCTTTCTTTCTTTCTTTCTTTCTTTCTTTCTTTCTTTCTTTCTTTCTTTCCTTCCTTCCTTTTCTTTCTTTCTTTCCCCCTTTCCCTTCCCCTTCCCTCCTTCCTTCCTTATATATATGGTGCAGTTATGTGTGCAAGTGTCTGCTCACCCACAAGAAGACAAAGGTTGACATCAAGCTCTCTTCCTCAATCATTCCTCCATTCTTTTTGGAGATAGAGTTTGTCACTGAACCTGAAGCTTGTCCCTTTACTTAGATTGGCTGGACAGTGAACTCCCAGGATCTGTCTATGTCCACCTCCCAGCACTGGGGTTGCAGATGGGCAGTGCCATACTCATGATCCAGACCCCAGACCTCACATTTGCACAGCAAGCGCTTTACCCACTGAGCCACCTCCCCAGCCCCTCAACTGTATGTAGGCGTTTACCTAAATTAGTGAGCACAATGTTTGTGTTGTTAGATTGGTTGTTGCCCCAATATCTTGCTACCTCTGAAGTGGACATCAAAGTAGGTGGCATCCAAAGGGTATCAGGTTACTGATGCTTGGACTCCTCAGCTCAACCAGAGTCTATAGGAGTGTTCCAGGAGAAAGGCACAGAACCACTCAGAGATGTGCAAAGTCTTTTCCTTCCTTCACGATACATTGACATGCAAAGTATCACATGATTGGAGAGGACATAAAAGAATCAAACAAGAGCGGATAAACTTTAAACTAGTTTCTGATGTCATTCAAATGGATTTTTTTCCTCATACTAAATTCTTCTAAAGATGGAATATCACTTCTCATTTTCTCTCTGGTTAAGTTAGAAAGAAGGGACCTTGGGCAGCCATGGACCATTTCTTCCTAATGCTCCAGGAAACACTGCAGATCAAGAAACTCTAAGAGAGAAAGCAGTGTGGAGAACCCTTGGAAGACTCAAAATGAGCTTGCCATCTGACCCAGTCATACCACTCCTGGGTATATACCTACAAGACTCATCTTACCGCAGAGATACATGCACAGCCATATTTATTGCAGCTCTCTTCACAATAGTGAAGAGCTAGAACCAGCCCAAGTGCCCCTCAACTGATGAGCGGATAGAGAAAATGTGGCACATCTACACAACAGAGTTCTATGCAGCAGTAAAGAAAGATGACATCATGGACTTTGCAGATAAATGGATGGAGCTAGAAGATATCATGCTGAGTGAAGTAACATAGTCCCAGAAAAACAAATGATGAATGGTATCATCTGTGGATGCTAGCGCCAATTACCTAGTTGTAAGGCAAACTGAGCAACTTTAATGTGATATGAAAACAACTGTGCTCTTATATTGTGAATCCCTTAACAGGTTCTAGAACTAAGCTACCATTTATTTTCAGAGTTAGGAAGTTTTGGTATATGGATGAAGGATATGTATGTATACTTTACAGTAATATAAGATCAAAGGAATGCGGAAAAAACTAGTTTGTGATGACATTATGTCTAATGACAGTATTTATTTTATGGGAGAACTTCTTAGTATTTCTTATACAAGGCTGCTTGAACTTTTGTCCAAGCATTTTCTAAAATATTATAAAGTAGTTAAAAGTATCAGGCTGGTGTAACTTAGCCTTTCTGGATGCTTAACTACCATACATAATGCCCATACCAATTTGGTCAAGGGTCTTAAGGGATAACTTTGTTCCTTGCCCTCAGAGGTCAACTAAGTCCCACAGGACTATGCATGGGAGCATCTCTTGAAATGTCCTGCAAATGTGAGTCACCAGTCTTCCTGTGCAGGGAGGTCTTGGAGAGCCACTAATGGGACTTTAGCCAGTGTCCAGTCAATAAAGAGGGAAGTCTGCTCATGCTTCAAAAAGGGAAGCCTGGTCTAGCAAGACCTGACTTTGTCCTGGTAATTGAAAAGCCAAAAGGAGCCAGGGGCTCCCCCCGCAGAAAAAAAAAAAAAACCTGAGTGACCCTTGAGGACCAGATCCTCAACTGACCTTGAGAAAACAAAAACCTTGGTTAATCTGGGCTGTGTGGCCTTAAACATCCAAAAGGAAAGTATAACCAGAAATAAATACATAGTAAGGCCTGAGAAATTGTACTTCAGGTATAATAAAACTTGAGATCTTAGTAAAAAAAAAAAAGAGCACAGTTGTTTTGCCTGTCTTACTGGCAAGTGCAGCTACCCTGTGGCTGCCATCACTTTTGCCATCCTTCAAAGACATGAGACACAGCTTTTCAACCTTCCAATATGGACTGAAGACTCATGTCTCCAAGAATCCTCCAAACCTTCAGTGCTAGATGGGGACTGCTGAGACATCCAGCTTGTGGACTGCGCAACTACTGGGGTTTTAGCCTCTTATAGTATAGACTGCCATTGTTGGACTACCCAGGCTGTATCATGGAGACCAGTATAGGAAGATCAAGACAGGACGCAGTGCTTACTGGACCTCATTTGGTGACCATGGGAAGGGAAAACCCCAGTGTGGAGCACAAGGGCAGAACTGATGGTAGTTTGGGCTTGCCAAGGAGGATCCTTCAAACACGACATCTTTCAGCCTAATAAAAAAAAATCATAAGTTGAAGATGCTAAAACCTATGATATATATGGCATGCATATGTGCATATTTTAGAGTGATATTGGAAGGAATAACAACAACAACAACAACAACAACAGAAAAGTCTGTATCAAAGAACTGACTGAAATGGTGAATTTCTGCTTAAAACAGTAAACTTCTGCATCAAGAATTTTGAGAGATTGAGAAAAAGATGAAAAACATGTTTGGCAGAATGCATGAGGTCTGGTGGGGTATGGGGGCAGAGAGGGGGGCATGGTTCTAGATTTGATTTGTAATGTATGAAATTTGTATGAAATTCACAGAGCTTCAATAAAACATTGGCTTTTAAAAATGAAACTAAGAGAATTAGTGCAGTCATGACCAGGTCCTCCCAGGTTGTGATCCCTCAAACTGGGTTCAGAGGATGTCTCATAGCTACCCATACTCACCTCAAAGTCAGTAAGTCTCCATCAAGGGCATCCTGTTTGTCCCACAACCAATTCCTACCTTGCTTACTTTCTTTCGTACAGTAGAATTAGATATCATTTTCCCTAAGAATTACTAGGAATTACTAGGAATCGTCCTTTATGCTTTACCTTTTTTCTTACTTGTGTCCAAACTACTCTTTAACAGAACTGTCACCAGCTATAGGTGTGCTGACTGATCGGGACACCCTTCCTGTACTCCAATGGTCACTGGTCTTTATCTGAGTTACCCGTGAACATAAATGCTCTTTTACTGGCTCAGCATCTCTAAAAAATGGAAGTGCAATTTGAGATGGTAAAAAATAATTTTAGAAAGGCCACAAGGACTTCTCTGAGGTTCTATCAAGAGGCTGGACATGGGAGAAAGCTACAGAGCTCCCAGGTGACCCCAACTATATCTAGCAAATTAGTGCCTTTCCAGATGTGACCCAAGGAGGGTGATGTCTGTTTCCAAAACAACAAAAACCCTTTCAAGACATTACCCAATGGATTCAGCTTCTAGACCAATTAGCTGTGTGGCTAGAATATTAAATTACTTGTTTCTCTGGTGACATTTATATCTGTTAGCCTATGGGGGCTGCAAGAAGTGCTTCTTGGGCATCCATGTGCATACCTAGGGCTCTTGTTGAAATGCAGATTCTGACTCATCTCTCCTGGGTGGGCAGGAGAAGCTGGTGTTGTTAATATACAGAACAAACTTTGTAAAGCAAAATCTCCAATGCCTGAGCTGTATACAGACCAGTTCATTGAGAACCCCAGAAATCAGCCATGGAAAAGCCCCAGGATCATGTTTGGGAGGGCTACTACAGGTAGAGACTGGAAGTCTTGGATGCTTTTCCAAGGGAGGAGTCTTTTCCCAGCCTGAACTGCTCCATTTATTCTTAAGAACAAACCCACCAAGCTCTGTCTGAAGAGGCCTGGGCTCCCTCCACTCCAGTGTTGATGCCAAATTTCCCACACTGTCTTGGTTTATGCGTTTACATTAGTCAATGGCTTTAACACAAAGTACAACTTTAGGCATAAGCTCATCTGAAGACAACATCAGAAGCCTACCTCTGAGGCCCATCATGGTCCTAAATCCTGCCTCCCCTGACAGGCCATGAACGGCCACCCCACCCCCATCATGAGTTCCCTAGTCTCTGGAGAAAAAAAGATAACAAGAATGAAAAATAGAATTGAGATGATTATAACCACTGCTTTCTCAGAGAAACAGCAAAAATGATGTAATAAAGTAACCAACCCTAAATGATCATATTTTTTTATTTTTTTGATTATATTTTAATATAAACAAAATTGCATCATAGTTGCATAAACAAAAAAGCTTTCACCACATCCATAAGCTTTATCCTGTCACTACCGCAGAATGACTACCATTCAGAAAAAAAATAGTGCTTTTCCCTCAAAATAAGAGTGTACATAAGTAGCACCTTTAATACTTGAACAATCAACAAATACTTCCTTTCCCCTAGAGGAAAAAACATCCTCTAAGAGAAAATGCTTTATTCTACTTTTACATTTCATGAATAACACAAGAGATACACAATAAACAAAATTACTGTTTCATCTGTGTGTGTGTGTGTGTGTATGTGTTATGTACAAGTGGGTGCACATGTGGGGGTAGAGGCCAGAGGTCAATGGTGGGTGTCTTGATGGTCTGCCACCTTAGTTTTTGAGACAGAGTCTCTCATTGGAACTCGCTGACTTGGTTAGACTGGGTAGCCAGTGGGCTCTAAGGATCCTCCTCTCGTCATGCACCGCACCCCCAGCACTGGGGTTTTAGGCATAGGCCACCATGTCTGGCTTTTAAAAAGATATTTTATTCATTATTTTTATTTTATATGTATGCAGTGCATCTCTGCCATGCAATGCCCTTGGAGGTCAGAAAAGGGTGTTGGACTCCCCTGGAACTGGAGTTATGACTGGTTGTTAGCCATCATGTGGGTGCTGGGAATCAAACCAGGGTCCTCTGCAAGAGTAGCCAGTGCTCTTAACCACTTAGCCATCTCTCTTGCTCCCCATGTCTGGCTTATATGTGAGTTCTGAGAGCCAAACTCAGGTCCTTGTGCTTCCACAACAAGCACTTTACCTATGGAGCTATCTCCTCAGCCCAAAAATTATTTTGAAAGGTTGAACCACTTCTCCCTCTTATCCCCCTATGCTTCTACATAAATGTTATATATTTATATGAATTACACTATACATGCTCTGGGGTTCCTTCAGAACAATGTTTGTAAAATGTACCTGTGTCGGGCTGGAGAGATGGCCTAGCGGTTAAGAGCGCCGACTGCTCTTACAGAGGACCTGGGGTCGATCCCCAGCACCCACATGGCGGCTGAGAACCGTCTGAAACTCCAATTCAAGGAGAACTCCAGTTCCAGAGGAATCCGAGACCCTCTTCTGACCTCCGAGGCATTGCATGACGTGGGTGCACAAACCTACATGCAGACAGTACATTCATACACATACAGAAATAAAAAAAAAAAATGTACCTGTGTCATTGGGTCATTTTATTCCATTATCATTTCATTGAAATATTTTCTAATTTTCCTTATAATTTCTATTTTTATGTTTATAACTTGCTTTATTTCTAGAATTTTCCATAATATTCTAAAGCAGAGATTGATGGGAAAGAAACCACACAGGGGTGACCATTAGGAATAATTCTTGGAGGGCTGTGGGGTTAGCGCAGCCATTAAAGGCTGAGGCTAAGAACCACAAAAAAAAAAAAAGGAATAATTCTTGGAATGTCCAAATGCTAATGAGATCAATTGGCAATGAAGTGGGCTCAGGATGCAGTTCCTTGTCAGAAAAGCCAATCATGTGACTCAAGGGAATGTAGCTCAACTGGTAGAAAGTTAGTGTATCCAAATACTAAGTGTTTATTTTCAAAACTAGCTCCTTTCTTCCTAGCAAGACAATATAACAACCAATGCAATGTCATATACTTACATTCTAGGAAGATATTGATAAATTGTTCATAGCAAGAAGACAAAAGTAGAAGCAGTATTTTGGGGGGCATGCCAACGCATGACTGTATTCTTAGAATTTGGGAGGTGGAGACAGGAGAGCCACGAGCTGCAGATCGACCAGACCTCACAGAGACATCTTGTCTCAAAAATAAAGCCAAGAGGGGTATAGAGGCACATAGCTTTAATCCCAACATTTGAGAGGCAGAGGCAGGGGGATTTCTGAGTTAGAGGCTAGCTTGGGCTACAGTGTAGTGAGACCTGTCTTTAAAGAAAAGAAAAGAAAACAAACCACAAAAAAAAAAATAATAATAACAAAACACTGAGATGCCTCAGTGTATAAAGTTTGACATTAAGCCCGCACCATCTGAGTTCATCCTCTAACTACCAACATGGGTATCATGGGGTATGTACACAGAGATAGATGGAGAGCTGACCTCCACATACATACACATAATCAATGTAAAAATGTTTTAACTCAAACAGGTCAGTTATAAACGGTTTCTCTGTACAGTTATGCTAATAATTAAAAACAAATTTACTTTTATTGGAAATTTTGGAAAACCAGAATATCTAACTTTCTAACTAAATTGTTTGAAATTCTATTTATATTCTTTCAATTTCTTTCAGATCTGAGGCTTCTAAAGCACACAGAGATACTTGAGAATCACTGGTTCTTCTTTGGGTCAAATCAAAAGGAAGGTATGAAGTCATTCACATGCATACATTCCTTATAGACTATTGCTAGCAAGTTTGGAAGAGACCCCCCCCCCAACCTCCCAAACAAGAGAAATGCATATATTATGGAACTCATGTACATAGATTACCCAGTAATCTTAAGGTACATATACATTAATGTCCAATAGCTTCCTCTCAAGTTGTATAACATCACCAGCAGTAAGAACAGGGGAAGACTTAAGCCTAAATCACCTTTTTGTCACTAACTGCTTCCCAGTCCAGCGTTCTCAGATGGATCCCATCCATCCCCGTATGTACAGAAGGTGCAGGTGCATTTGAATGGCTCACTTCTTGCTCCCAGATCCCCCTTGAGGGCAGCACTTCTTAGGTTTTTTTTTTTTTTTTTTTTTTTCAATCCAGCGAAATCTTTTCACTTTTGCCTTGCTGTCTGTCTGCAGACAATAATGTCTCAACCCCTCTCAGCTTGGGAAAGTCTTTTCTATTCTCCCGAGCCGTTCTTTCCTCTCTGAGCTGGGCCGGAGGCTGAACCTCCAGTGGAGGGTAAGGAAGTTTGGCACCAGGGTTGAGGGTCAACCTGCGAAGGTCCTTTACTAGCAGTTCTGATGGTGAGCCTGAATCTTCTGGGGAATTTTCTTCATAGGACGTCAGAAAAGGCTCCGGGATTCCTGTTGGCTTAAACATTTCTGATGGTTCCATGGCAAATGTCAGAAGCCTTGGAACAGCTCCAGATAAAACTGTTTGGTCCTAGAGAAATGGAAGTCCCAAACTCCAACAAGCAGAAGTGAGACAGACCAATCATTTCTAAATCATGGGAAAGTGCTGGGATTAAAGGTATGTGCCACCACACCTGGACTAGCCTGTGCTTTTGGCTTGAGAACATTAAAAAAAAATCTACTCTTATCAACTGATAACATTTTTCTGAATTTCATTTGATTCTCTTGCAAAGCATTATGAGTCTATACGATTTCAATCTTTTGAAATTAAAGATATTTTATGACTCATGAGGAAGGGAAAAAGGATTAGATTTAGAATCTAGGAATGTTAATCCCCTTCCAAAGGTGTTCTGAACGCAGACCCATGAATAGTTTTCCGACGTTTGACCATGGGCATCTTGCTTCACATAGCCTTCTTCGACTGTGTTGCTAGTGCTGGCAAGGGAGACACTGTTCTTCAATTGTGTTGTTTGAGTTCAAGAGTTACTATTTAAAAAAAAAATCACAACAGGAAATCTGGAAGTTGAGACTTGCCAAACTTTTGCCTAGAGGTCAAGCTTAGAAAACAGGCTTCTTGGGGCTGGAGAGATGGCTCAGTGGTTAAGAGTACCAACTGCTCTTGCAGAGGACATGGTTCGATTCCCAGCACCCACATAACAGCTAAGAACCACCTTTAACCCTAGCACTTGGGAGGCAGAGGCAGGCAGATCTCTGTGAGTTCAAGGCCAGCCTGGTCTACATAGCGAGCTCCAAGCCAGCTGGGGCTATAGGGAAACCCTGACAAAAAAATAAATAAATAAATAAAAATAAATAAAGAAAAGAAAAGAAAAGAAAACAGGCTCCTCCTCATGTTAGCCCATTCCCTCTGCTGCCACCTGCCTCTGTGGCTCACAAGAAAACAATTAATGGTTCAACATTTTGGGGGTGGGGGTGGGGGACAGTGTCTCATGGAGCCCAGGCTTGTCTTAAACCTGCTATATAGTACTTCTGCTTCTCTATCTCCAAGTGTTAGGATGATACGCACGTGCCACAATGCCTGGTTTATTCAGTCTTGGGGATGGAACCCAGAGCCTCGTGCATGTTGGACAAGCACTCTACCGACTAAGCCACATCGCCAACCACCTAGATTCAATTTTAAAGTTATAAATAAATTTCCTCAGAAACACCATAGCTTTAGAATGTGTGCCTTATGACTTCCTTCCTACCTGGTTTAATTCCAGTTTAAAGAAAAAGAGTTCGGACCTAAAAATAGTGTAAAACACTCTGCCTGGAGAAGTCGTCTCTCAGCTGGGAAGGCAGGACTGGTGCTGTATAAATCTGCACCATTTACTATTGTTTGGTATATTAGGGGGTCCTCTGGGTACCCATAGTCACACAAGGGAGGGGGACTGCCATTATTATTCTGCTCACTGAGCGTTTTAAACAGCAACTTGGGGACCAGATTGACTTAGTTTCCATCATGAAGGATACAAGGGTGGCTGAGGTGCTTGGTGCTTATTTTCGTTCTAGGCATTGTTCTGGACAGTTTCCATTTGCTTTTTTTTTTTCAGAACAATCAAGAGGTGGGCTCTAATATGAGGCTTCTTTGCAGATGAGTTTTGGTTCTACAGTGGCTGTGAGACCTGGGGCAAGTTAAACTCCCAGAATCTCCATTTTGCATCTGAATAAAGAAGATTAATAATAATCCTCAACTTATGAAACATTGTCGATAAGACTCCTAGCAGCCTGGCACTGATGGAACGTCCAGCCAAGGGTAGTTGTCACTATTATTTGGATTCCTGATAGAAGAAATGGAAAGACTTAAGGTCATTTAGATGATAGACATTCTCCTGGTATCAATGAAAATAGAAAGAAAAAACAATTTTGCAAGTCCACAGAGCCAGTACTTGTAAAAATTGATTTGTCTACTTCTGTTTTTGACTTTCAATTTAAAACAACAACCAAAAGGTTAGTCCCAGTCAAAGCAAGATCCTGCCCAGATTCCAGAAGAGGCTAGTTATTAAGCTCATTCTAGTCACTCCCTACAAATATACACTCCAAATGGAAGGAACACCTGCAATGCAAAAGATATCAAGTGCTAAGGTACATCTCATAGACACAGCCAGCAAGGAGAAATGTAGACGAGAAGGAAAAGCCCCAGGTGGCCTCTTCCATGGCAGAGGGTTAGAGAATTTCAAGTATGATTTAGGATGGGGTAGGAAGAAAGTCCTGATAACAACTGTGTCTGAATACTAGAACCTAATTTTGGCTAATTCACATTTTGAGTGAAAATAATTGCCAATTAATTATATCAATATGTAGATTATTGTTCTTAGCAATTTTCCCATTTACAAACCATTCCATAAATCACCACTAATGGCAGATTTGATGGCAGCTATATTCCCATTGGAAATAAGCCTATAAATCTACTCCTACCACACATTTAAAGTGACATCTGATCAACCAGGGGGCTCGTTCTCATCTGTGTGAAAAAAAATTGTTCTGTATATTTTCTCCAAGACATGACTTTTTATTTTTCTAAAGAACGCTAGCCCCTATTAAATAGGTAGCCTGAGGAAAAATTATATTACTTTACAAAAACCCAATAAATAGTGAACTAAAATATTTTTCTTTCCTGCTCAAGACATCTTTAAGTAATTTTCCAAAGGACAAGTGTTCACTTAAAAATAAAACAAACAGCAAGGAAAATGGGGAGGGGCAAGCGTCTTGTCAGTGGATTGGCCAGCTTCACAAGGTACCAGTCGAGAAGCAGCCTGAAGAAATAAACCTTAGTAACCATGACTGGCTGTCTCCTGACTGCAAAAAGACCTGTCCCCAGAAGGATCTATTAGATGAAACAAACATTCTGAAATATACTCAGAGACATACTTATTCTAACCTCGGCTAAAAGTCTCCTATTTATTTTCAAGTGTGAAGGGAAGTCTGATAAATGCTCTGGGTAAAGCTGTGACTTCTCAACATGGCAAAGGCATTGATATTTCCTTTGTGACAGGTAAATGTATTACCTTTTGTTCTTTAGCACTGGTGGGTTGGGAAATGTCCATAGTTCTCAGGAGACACGGGACAATTTACGGTATCTGCCAATTGCCACAGTGTAAATACTCCTAACATGGCTTGATGGGTGATGTCGTTGCAGATGTAGCTGGAAAAAGCACATGCTCATCCCACAGGAACTGACGGAAATTTCTCTAGCACACCACAGGAATCAGTACATCGACAGCACCAGGTAGCTCTACATCAGTTTAAACCTGAGCCGCATCCATAGCCATCTTCCTAACGTCATCTTTCTTTCAGAAGCTGAGGCAGTTAGCTTTTCCCTTCTACAGAGTTTGACACCAAAAGATGAACAATGTTGGAAACAATCAATTGCAACCCCCTTAAGAAGGGGGCTGTTAATAACCAGAATGACTCCTTAAAGAACAAACATACTAATCCCTTCCAACAACTCCTAGCCAGGCTTGAAGAGAATCATGTCTTGATGTGATCTGTCAAAAAGCCATCGGGTCTCTCTCACACGTAGTCATCAATAAGCTTGTGAAAACGTAGTTTACATCATGGTTAAAAAAAGTTCCCAACTTCCAGGCGATGGCACAGGCACAGTAGTTTCAGGGGAAACGATTGTCATGGAAACACTTGCTAAATGGTGATCTAGGTCCATTATAATCATCATCAGCAGGGCTTATTTTGTGAGTGTGCATGCATGCATGTGTGCACATGCAGGGGGGCTGCATGCATGTAGGTACATGTGTATATGTGAGTGCACTTCCCCGCGTGTGTGCCTGAGGAGGCCAGAGATCAATCAACATCAGGGATCTTTCTGCTTTGCTCTCTGCTTTGTTTTTTGAAGGCAGAGTCTCTCACTGAACCTGGAGCTTGTTGTTTGGCTACAGTGGCTGGCCAGCAGTCTCCTGGGATCCATCTGTCTCTTCCCATCTCCAGTGCTAGGGTTACAGGCTCATGTCACCAAGCCTGGGGTGGACATGGGTCTGGGGATCTGAACTTAGGTCCTCATGATTACACAGCAAGTGCTTTACCCACTGAGCCATCGCCTCAGCAGGACCTGATGATTAATCCTGTAGATGATGTGTCATTCAGTCAGAGTTCCAATAGCTAAAGAGGTAGAATGAGTTATTAATAGCTAAACAGTTGGCTCCTAGGTCCTGCCCCTTCCTGAGGATCTATAGGCACTTAATGGTTGCTGGGGAAGAAAAGGACATTTTCTTCAGTAGTTAGCCAGAAGTTTGTTACCTATGAGCCTTTAAAAAGTCCTTACAAACACACACACACACACACACACACACACACACACACACACACGTATAGAAACTAGCTGGGAAGAGGAAAGAAATCAACAGGAGGGGGAGGGAAATAAGAGAGGGCAATGCTTATGATCCAATTACATGATATACATTATGAAAAAGTCATAATGAAATCCATTTTATGCATAATTGTTGTACCAAATGGTTAAATTTTTTTGAAAGGAAGATTAATCATGAAACCTAATGTCTCTTCAAAATGACTGCATGTCGTAGCAATGCCTAGAATACCAGACATTCGTTCACTTTCTCAACTTCAAAGACAAAAATGTGAAGCCATGAGGGAACTGGCCAAACCTAAAATATCTCCCTGCTTTCCTCTGAAAACAGAAGGAAGGAATTCTTTCCCTTTACAGGATCTTCCTTACATAACTCTAACAGACTAAGCTTGAACTCGGGTCATCAAGTGAAGTTGACCAAGTGTTTTCACTGAAATTACTCTCCTGGCAATATACTCTTGAGTGTTCTTATAATAGAATTTGTGGATTATTTATGTAGTTTAATGCATAGTTGTATTTATTTTTGCTGAATTTGATTAGTGCAGCTGAGGAGTCACAATCCTTTTATGTACGTTTGAGAAAGAAATGGAATCTATTATCTCAGGAAAATGAATACCCTTCTGTGTTGTGTTCTCTGAGTACTGCAAAGAATATTACCATATTTAAACATCACCACTAATTAAATATTCAATTTCAAAGCCTTTTAAAAAATCCCTTGGTTTATAAATATATATTTGCTATCCATCAGGGTCACGAATAAATTGTTTGACATATTAGTAAAACAATGATAAATTTTGTCCTCAAAGGTCTATTGGTTGGGAACAAATTGTGATCCTGGCTTCTTCAGCTTTTATTAACTCACATTCAAATACTTTTAAATTAAAGGTCATTGTTTTTCCATTTCTACCTCGTAAAATGAAATTCGTCATTTAAAAAAAATTCAGGAGCTGGCAAGATGGCTCAGTGGGTAAAGACGCTTACTAGGGAAGCCTGGAAACCCAAGTTGGCCTCTGACCTACATATGTGTGCATGCCACACACACACACACACACACACACACACACACACACGATTCAAGCCTATAATTCAAGCACTTGTGAAGTAAAGGCAGGAGGATAAGGAGTTCAAGGTCATCCTTGGGTACATGGTGATTATGAAGCCAGCATGGGCTACATGAGACACTATCTCAGAAATAAATGAACAAACCAAAACAAGACCTTAAGCAAAGGAATTCATAACAGTTAAGTTTCCACCTGAATAAATAAGGAAATGAGCCATCAGGGGGATTATACCGACCACAGCCACAGACAGAACAACTTGTTCTGGTTGTACCAGGAGCAAGGCTTCCCCCCCGTCACAGGCTATGCCTGGCAGAGTACTTACCTAAACAGCAAGACACAACTTCAGAAAAGGATGCAAAGTCCTAACTGGCAGAACAGGCTTCTCTTATGGCAAGAAGAGCCTGTGTTAGGATGTGATCTTTAATGAATAGGCATGTCTGCAGGAAAGTCCTAAGAAATCCCCCAAATCAAAAAGAAAAACCAGGGCTGGGGATGCAACTCACTCAGCAAGTGCTTGCCTGGCATGTAAGAAGCCCGGGTTCCAGGTCTAGCACCAGGTAACCAGGTGGTCCTCCCAGGGCTTGAGAGAGAGGCAGGAGGAGCAGGAGTTCAAGGTCATCCTGAAGGACACGGCGAGTCTAAAAGCCAGCGTGTCTCAAAAACCAAAACACTACAAACAGAAAAGCATAAATAAAATAAGAAACAGACATTATTATAGAACTCAATAGTTAAAGAGCTTTCCCCCCAGAATTTAAGGAACTATAGTAATGCTGAACAGTTTGAAAGAGAATTAATATAGGTATCAAATGTGTGACAGCAGAGGGAGAAGGAATTTATGATCTGTTCCGTGGGGAGCTTTCCACTGTCTGCCTGTAGTTAACTTCTCTGGAAACTCTGTGATTTTACAGTCACATAGGATACACCATGAATTGTAAAAACAAGTGAGTTTCATTTAGTACAATGAGGGGCTGGAGAGATGGCTTGGCAGTTAAGTGCACTGACTGCTCTTGCAAAGGACCCGGTTTTGATTCCAGCACCCGCATGGCAGTTAAGAATTATCCTTGGGGCTGGAGAGATGGCCTAGCAGTTGAGAGCACCGACTGCTCTTGCAGAGGACCCAGGTTCGATCCCCAACACCCACATGATGGCTAAGAACCGTCTGTAACTCCAATTCCAGGAGAACTCCAGTTCCAGGGGAATCGAGACCCTCTTCTGACCTCCACGGCATTACACGACACGGGTGCACAGACCTGCATGCAGACAGTACATTCATACACATACAAAAATAAATAAATAAATAAATAAATAAATAAATAAATAAATAAATAAGAATTGTCCTTAACTCCAGTTCCAGGGGAATCTGATGCCCTCTTCTGACCTCTGCAGCATTGCATGACCTGGGTGTACTCACACACATAAAAATAATAATTGCAGGGCATGGTGGCACACACCTTTAATCCTAGTACTTAGGAGGCAGAGGCAGGCGGATCTTTGTGAGTTCAAGGCCAGCCTGGTCTACAGAGTGAGTTCCAGGACAGCTGGGGCTACAGGGAGACCCTGTCTCGAAAAGACCAAAAAAAAAAAAAAAATGATGATGATAATAATAAATATTTTAAAAAATTGAGTACAATGGAATTTTATTTCTGTATAAAATATTCCTAAGGGTAAGGGAGGTTTCTGTGACAGTAAGGGAAGTTTCCTAAATGTAATCAAATATGGAATAAAGCTTTTTTTTTTAATTTTTTAATTTCTTTATGTGTATGAATGTACTGTCTGCATGCAGGTTTGTGCACCCGTGTCGTGCAATGCCACGGAGGTCAGAAGAGGGTGTCAGATTTCCCTGGAACTGGAGTTTCAGACGGTTCTCGGCCGCCATGTGGGTGCTGGGGATCGAACCCGGGTCCTCTGTAAGAGCGGTCGGCGCTCTTAACCGCTAGGCCATCTCTCCAGCCCCGGAATAAAGCTTTTTAAAATACTAGGGGTTTGTTTGTTTTGAGACAGGGTCTTACTATGTAGGCCTTGCTGGCCTGGAATGTGCCATGTAGACCAGGATAACCTCAAAGTCACAAAATCCACTGGTATCTCCTTCCCAAGTCCTGGGATTAAAGGCATGCCACCGTGCCTGGTTAAAATAGTGTGTGTTTAAAGTTACTCTGCTAGGTGATATTTGAACAATTCAAAAACTAGTAATACCATTTATTTAAAGGAAATAATAGAATAAAAGGGTATACATCGAAATAGATTATAGATGGTACCCAATTACAGAATGCTTCATATTCTAGAAGTTCATTTATATTTTATTTATTTTTTTATGTGTATGAATGAACTGTCTGCCTGTAGGTTTGTGCACCCATGTCATGCAATGCCACGGAGGTCAGAAGAGGGTGTCAGATTTCCCTGGAACTGGAGCTAAAGACGGTTCTCAGCCGCCAAGTGGGTGCTGGGGATCAAACCTGGGGCCTCTGCAAGAGCAGTCAGCACTCTTAACCGCTAGGCCATCTCTCCAGCCCAAGAAGTTCATTTATAAATAAGTTGTATGGAACCTGGTCAACAATTTTTTTAGGAAATAATGTTGTTATGGGTAATCAAGAGCATAGACAGCCCATAAATGCACCTAGCCCACCATGACCTAGAAACATACTAGGCACATACCACCACAGAAACAATTCACAGCTCCAACCTGAGGAGAGAAGTGGGTTCCCTGTATTCTTGAACATGTGCTTCCAGCAGCCAGAGACCAGCTCATGCATCCAGGGCCAGAGGTTTTGTATTGCTAGTCACCCCCTAATCACATGACCCTGATCAAGCATTCCTCAACTTGGAAGGAATGAAATCTGCATTAACTACCTCAGAATTCTATTGTGAATGGACCAAGACAGTCCCACACAGTTGCCCTGTATCTGCCACAAGCACATCCCATTTCTCCAGGTGGCAAATTCTTCTTTGACAAATGACCTAGAAGCACTAATGAGGTTGGGTAGCAAATACAAGGCAAACTTGTGAAAAGGAGAGAAAGAAAGAGACAAGAGGGATAGGAAAGGAGGGATGGAGGGAAGGAGGGGAGGAGGGAGGGAGGGAGGGAGAGAGAAACAGAGGGAACTAGGACTCTGGGTTTCTGGTCCACCATCCTCTGCAGTAGCTTCACATCTCAAATACCCTTTCAGGACCTGTCACATCTCCAAAGACAGAGATACATTCTGAAATGATTGAGCTGAACCAAGACAACCAAGCCCACCCAAGACTCACCTCTGACTTGAAGACTTTACTAGACAACCATGCAACCAATCTCTGTGTCACAAGGTCTCTACATTGGGAGAAATAACACAGGATCTCGTGTGCTCCTTCCTTCTAGGAGGCTGGTATTAGGTGTGCTCCTTCCTTCTAGGAGGCTGGTATTAGGAGAATTCTATCTAAAGGACAAATAACTGAGAACTAGCACATTTTTTGTAAAGCTTTGTGCTCCTTAGACCAAAAGGACAGCACTGCTTTCTTTTATTAAACATTATTGGCAACTTGAAACATTTTATGAAAAGAAAGGAAAGAGTAAATAAATGTTAACCACATGTTTATAGAAGACTTATATTAGGCATTCAAGTTAGGGAAATTCAGTAAGTGCATAAACAGAACTAAGAAAAATCCTCCTCCTCCTCCTCCTCCTCCTCCTCCTCCTCCTCATCATCATCATCATCATCATCGTCATCGTTGTCATCATCTTCCTGTGTGTGTGTCTCTGTGTGTCTTCCGACACATGTGTATTGTGTATGTGTTCCCACACATGTGTATTGTGTATGTGTGCTTATGCATGTGAAGGCCAGAAGTCCCCTTCAGAGGTCTTCCTCTATAGCTCTCTACCATGTATTTTGAGGGTCTCTAACTGAACCAGGAGCTCACCAACTCAGCTACATCAGCTGGCCAGTGAGTTCCCAAGATCCCCCTGTCTCCATCCTACCAGTGCTGGGATTACAGGCTTCTGCACCTGGTTTTGTACACGGGTGCTAGGGAGCAAACTCAAGTTGCCATGCTTGCACAGCAAACACTTTACCAATGGAGCGACCTCTCCAGTCTACAAGAATGTCCTCAAAGTTGCTTTTGCTATCAATATCTTATTTTATGGACTACCTTTGTCATTAAACAAATTTGTATTATCTGAATTAATGTTACATTAGGGGTGTGTGTGTGTCTGTTTTGGTAGTTCAGGCTGGTCTGGAACTCACTATGAAGGTTGGGCCTCACACCCGCCTCTGTTTTCTAAGTGCTGGGATCACAGGCAAGTGCCCAGGTAAATGTTTATATTAAAGTTGACGTTCCCAAACTTTTAACATTTTGATTCATTTACATCTATTTTTCTTTTCTTTCTTCAGGTATTGACACTTGGTCCCCCCACATTTTAGGCAAGTGCCTCACCATTGACCTATATATACTTATAATCTTAAAGTTTACTGAGAATCATAAAGAACTTTTTTAATAATGATTACGTCTACCTAGACTAACCATATTACAAGAAAGATAAAACATTTATGGGACTCTGGTTTGATTCCCAGCACCCACATGGTGACTAAACTCCAGTTTCAGGGGATCTAACACCCCCTTTGGGCCTCCTTGGGCATTACATACAGAGGTGCACTTACACATATGCAGGCAAAACACTCAGATAAAAAAATACATTTTTAAACATTTATTAATTTATTTGAAAGAAACAATAAGTTTATATTAAATGACATTATTTTTATAGGGAAAAAAAAGTATTGAAAAAGCCAACAGTTGCTGGGCATGGGGGCACATGCCTTTAATCCTAGCACTTGGGAGGCAGAGGCAGGGGGATCTTTGTGAGTTCAAGGCCAGCCTGGTCTACATAACGAGTTCCAGGACAGCCAGAGCTACAGGGAGACCCTGTCTCAAAAAAGACCAAAACAAACAAACAAACAAAAAACAGTTTTTTGTAAGCCTCTGTTAGATCTTTTTTTTTTTTTTTGAGATGAGGTCTCCCTTTAGTCCCAGCTGGCCTGGAGCTCCCTACATAGACCAGGTTGATCTTGAACTTGCAGAGATCTGCCTGCTTCTGCCTCCCGAGTGCTGAGATTAAAGGTGTGAGCCACCATGCCCAGCCTGTTATATCTGTCTTAATTGAAATCAGCTAGAGCCTTGAACCTCCTTCATTCAATCTATTGTGATAAGCCCATTAGTTAAATTATACAAAGGAAAACCCAGACTCCCATAAATGGGCTTGGAAAAGAAAGGACTATTTTTTTTTAATTTTTTTAATTTTTATTTTTTTTAAATTTTATTTCTGTATGTGTACGAATGTACTGTCTGCATGCAAGTTTGTGCACCCGTGTCGTGAAATGCCGCGGAGGTCAGAAGAGGGCGTTGGATTTCCCTGGAACTGGAGTCCTCCTGGAATTGGAGCTTCAGAAGGTTCTCGGCCGCCATGTGGGTGCTGGGGATCGAACCCAGGTCCTCTGCAAGAGTGGTCGGTGCTCTTAACTGCTAGGCCATCTCTCCTGCCCAGGAAGGACTATTTTAACAGCTTTTTGGTAACTATTGATGTTTTTGTTTGATAGAAGCTAAAATTTGACAATGACTCTCCTAAAGACTACTTCCAACATAGAATCTAAAACCTTACTGGTAAGCATTTAATCTGAGCACTCAAGAGATAATACAAACAGAGAAGCAAACAAATGTCTTCATAGTGTGAAAACAGCTTTGACCTCGCAGATTCTCTGCAAGGACTTTGGAGCCCAGGTTCAATACAGATTGTTTTATGGTGTATAATTGGTGGATGAAGGCTCGTGCTCTGCTTTGCTTTTCTACTGCTGTGACTTACACCATGACGAAAAGCAACCTGGAGAGGACAGAATTTATTTGGCTTATAGTTTCAGGTCACAGTCCATCATTGAGAGAAGTCAAGGTAGGAACTCAAGACAGGAATCCTGGAGGAACACTGCTTGCCAGCTTGCTCTCTGACTGGCTCACTCACGGGCTCAACTAGCTTAGCTAGCTTTCTATTTATTTATTATTTTTTTATGTGTATGAGTGTACTGTCTGCATGTAGGTTGGTGCACCCGTGTCATGCAATGCCTCCGAGGTCAGAAGAGGGTGTCGGATTGCCCTGGAACTGGAGTTAAAGATGGTTCTTAGCTGCCATGTGGATGCTGGGAATCGAACCCAGGTCCTCTGCAAGAGCAGTCAGTGCTCTTAACCCCGTTAGCTTTCTTATATAGCCCAAGACCACCTGCCTAGAGATGGCACTGCTCACAGCTGGCTGGGCACTCCTGCATCGATTAGTGATCGAGACAATCCTCCACAGACATGCCCATAAGCCAACCTGAAGTAGGAAATTCCTCAGTGGAGGCTTTCCTCTCAAAAGACTCTAGGCTGTGTCGAGTTAAGGAACGGGATGAAATGACTTTGCAGAAAACAAATGGAAGAAGACAAGTACAATCATCAGATTGTGCGTCCATGTCCCCCTTTACCTTCTAGGATCTAAACAGACACAGTAAGGCGTCAGAAGCTCAGAAAACAGCTCCAGCCAATCTGGGGATAAAGTTGCATCTAAATAGTCCAAACATCTCCAGAAAGGTGCTTTATCAACAATATATGATGCCCATTAGGAACAATGTAAAGTCATTTATCCCATCTCATGACTATCCATATGCATCCCTGAACCAGCCCAGCATGTCACAGACCACAAGTTTGCTTATTACTAGGCTTTGAATGAGAAATGTCCCCTGTAGGATCATGAGTTTGAATACTCCATCTCCACTTTGTGGTGCTGTTCTGGGAGACTGTAGAACCTTTAGAAGGTGGGGCCTAGCTGGAGGAAAATGTCCCTGGGTTGTACTCCCTGCGGGTTAGAGCAGCTCAGCTTGTGGCCTGAGCCCTTTGCTTCTTGGTATGTGACATGTAACAAGCAAGTCTCAGCGGCAGGATTCCATAGCTGTGAATTCTCCCAGGTTTCCCTGCCATATGACCTGGACCATCTCATACCTCAAGAAAAGTTAAGTCCTCCCTTTAATTTTATCAGATATTTGATCACAGTGAGGAGAAAAATAACTAACACACAACATAGGCCAGGGATACCCAGTCCCAACAGAGCCTAACGCCTACTTCAGCTCATGTCAACCTGCTCCCTCTTCCCTCTAATTTGACCTAGCTCCTGGTCCTCTGCTGTCTGTGAAGCCGGGCTCCTGTTGGAACTGGAACATGTAGTTTCTTTTCATTCCCAGCTTCCTATAAGGAGTGTGGCTCTTTCTGCTGCTGACGCTTCAGACTGTCTAGCTCTATCCCTTGGGCCAGCTTTAGCCCCTCACACCCAGGTCTGACACCAAGGTGGAGAAGGGAAGGTGGGAACCATCCCAAAATGAGTAATTCAAGAAAATAGATGCTTTTCAGTCTTGTTGTTGTGTTAATTTTTCTTTGGGCCTCTTGTTCCTTCCTACTTGTCAGAACACGGAAATAAGTCATTTTCATGTGATTAGCATATTTAGGAAATAGGCTTCTATAGTAATTAAGCTAATGAAGATGACCCTAGACTGAAGAAACAGCAATTAGAGTTGGCTGAATAGGCATTAGGGGAAATGAAGACATTCACATTCAAAGAAAGATGAGATTTTTAAATAAGAGATAAAATTAATAACAGTCCAAATTGTATCAAGCAGGAAAAGGCTCCTGGTGACGCAAAGAGGACGTGGAGACATATGCAGATCAAGCCATCACATAGAACAAAAGTGACGTGAGGGTGGCCTCTCATGAAAAGACGGCCATTGCAGGGCCGCTGAAGTAAAATGAAAAATTACACGAGACTGGCTCACTCTCTGCAAACAGAACTTTCCACGTATTTTTAGTGTTTTTTTTTCGTTCCCCAGATAATAATCAACTTTTAAAAGTATAGGTTCGAATCTTGCGCTAATCTTAAGTGTAATGTTGAAACCAAAGGAAACCCTGCTCCCATGGTCCCCGGGGCCTATGGTTACCCTGCTGTTCCTCTCTGCAAAGGCTTGTGCAGCTTTGGGCTGAAGGACATGAAGGCAGGACTGCAAGGTGTGTGTTCACAGATGGAGGGGACTTGTCTATGTTGATCATAGCAACGACACTGCCTGTGACAGGTTTGCTGCCACCCATACTGAGGACGTTGGCATAATCTAGAAAGGATGTTTCTCTCTTTTCAACTTTTTCTCCCACATATGTGGTGTGCAGATATGTGTGTTCTCAACACGTGTGGACACATATGTGCAGATATAAGTGACTTGCGTGTATATGCATTTGGAGGCCCCGGGTATATGTTGAAGTCAGGTATCTCCCTCAGTCACTATTTACTGAGGTAGGATCTCTCTATGACCTTGAAGCTTACCAATTAGGGTAGCCAGCTAACCATCTTACCCAGGACACCTGCTGTCTCTACTTCCAGAGCACAGGGATCATAGGCAACAATGCACACCCAGCTTTTACGTGGGTCCTGGAATCTGAACTCCAGTCTCCATGCTTGTGTGGCAAGTGCTTGATCTACAGTACCATTGTTCCCGCCCAGGTTCTCTCTCAGACCTCACAGGGCAAAGCCAGAGGGTATAGGCTAGCAGGAAGGAGAGTCGCCCAAATAATTTCCCCGGGCTACAGCTTAGGTACAGGCGAGTTAAGTAGTTTCCTAAGACAGGGGCTGCCCCTTTCAAATACTACTAGTGTCCTGAGTATGGCTTACTCAGCAGGATAAGGATTTCATGAAGCTTCAAAGGCCCCTGTGGGGGACAGAGGGAGTGCTTGTCAGTGCTGGGACTGTTACTTTTTTGTGTGTGTGTGTGTCTTTTTGAGACAGGGTCTCCCTGTAGCTCCAGCTGTCCTGGAACTCACTGTGTAGACCAGGCTCGCCTTGAACTCGCAGAGATCCACCTGCCTCTGCCTCCCAAGTGCTAGGATTAAAGGCGTGCGCCACCACGCCCGGCTGTTACTATTAATAAGTGGGGCTTGAAAATAAAAAGGGAAGCCTGTTAACACAAATTCTTTTTTATTTAGCTTTTAATTTTCTTAAGTTCTGCTCCATATATATATATATATATATATATATATATATATCTCCAGCTATGAGTCAAAGGCTTCCTTTTATGAAGTACAACGCTTCTGTACTATAGTCTATACGGCCTTGAGCAATCATGATTAGTGTGATTTTTAATTCAGAAATTAAATATGCTATAAACTCTAATTATCATCATCCTGGGTTTGGATCTTTGTTATTAGGTGAAACATTAGAAAAGATTTAAAGCTGTCCTGGTTGCTAACAGCTTTTTATTTTAATTCTAGTTCTGCAGATTTAGAAGGAGAAAGAGAGAGAAATAGTGAGAGAGTAAGACAGAGAGAGAGATAGACAGGGAGAGGCGGAGAGAGAACTCTTCCCTTTTCCATCTGAGCATGAGGCTTTTTTTAGCCTTTTCTTTTCCACACTCACCCCTGAGGAATGTACTGGAGCTGAGCTACTGAGAGCCCATGTCAGAGGCAAACTGTTTTATCATTGGCTGACTGCTGTTTCACATATTTCCAAAATCAGAATGGACTTTTATAGTAGTAAGGCTTTATCAACAGTGACTTAGCACAACTTGGGCTCAAAAAAAAAAAGTTTTGGAAATTAACTTTATCACAGAAACATTGATCTATAAGAACAATCCAGCTGTAAAGGCACAGAAATATGCCAAGAAATAAGTGCTTGCCAGACAGAAAAGAAAGAGCTGGTCTCAGGCACAGTGGTGCCAGGCTGGGCTTGCTGGGGCACCCTCTGGTAGAGCACAGGCCCTTCTGGGTCAACTATAATGGACACTGTGTGAGCTCGGGCCGGGAGCCGCCTTCCCACAGGCACTGCTCTCCACACGCCCAGGCTCGCTGCTCATTTCTGCAGCGATGGCTCCTGTCACCTCCGGTAGACACGCTGACTTGGCCACATTTCAGTTTCCTTCTCATTGGGAGAAACGGGCCTCAGCTTTGTTTGGAAGATAAAATGCTACAAACAGCCCTGTTTATTTTGGAAACTTTTAGGAAATATTCAAAATAGAATGTAAGTGATCCAGTCCTGGAAGACAGGATTGTATTTGCAGCTAGAAGCAAACACCATGCTGGAGAGAGACGAAAAGACAGAGAAACTCCTATCCAGATGGAAATTAGAAAGCCAGCATACATGACCTACCCACCCAAGATATTCCACTTTAATATCTGCAGCACCAAATAAAAGAATTGAAATCTGGTCTGGGGCGGTGGCACAAACCTGTGATCTCAGCACTCATGAGGCTGAAACGCAAATATGCTAAGTACAAGGCTAGCCTGGGCTACATAGTATTCATGCTAGCCTTGGCTACCCAATAAGTTCACGGAGGAATCACCACAGGCTCCCTTCTTTCAGAGAGGAAATTAGTGTCTTATAATGCAAAGAAAACCACCCAGAGAGGACAGCTTTACTTCAGAGACTAGTGGTTTAAACCATGCAAACAAGTTCAAATGCTCCAAGAGATTCTAAATGATTCTGCTAACTTTTGTTATCAGTGTGGCTTATTGCAGACTCAATTTCTTGACATTAAGAAGGGTCTGCTCAGAATAAACACGGAACAGACATAAAGGTGTGGTGTGGCCGAGAGGAACCTACAACACTGCACTGCCAGTCACACAGCTGTTTCTGCCAAACTCATGTCCTGGGCAACTCCTCTTCCTCTCCAGATGCCATAAAAGCCCTACACAAAAGCACCCAAATGCAGAAAGTCCCACCATTTTTTCACCAGTGACCAACAGGGATGGACAGACCCTCTCTCTGTGACCATGCAGACCCTGTGTTCATTTCCTCCTCATGGTTGAGGTAAATGACAGAGAGGCTTCAGGTGCCCTCAGTTGCCACCTTACTCTTCTGGATGTCAAAAGTCTGAAATGAGTCTCATTGGACTAAAATCAAAGTGTGATGGAGCTGGACTGCTTCTGGAAGACCTAAGGAAGAATCTATTTCCTTGCCTTCCCAGCTTCTAGAAGCTACCCAAATTCCTTGGCTTGTGGTCCCCTCCTTCATCTTCAAAGCCAACAATGGCAGACAACTCTTTTTCTCACATAACATATCCCTGACAATAATTCTCCTTCTGCCTCCTTCATCTACTTATAAGGACACTGTGATTACATAAAGCCTATGCATGTAATCCAGAATAATCATCTTGTTTTAAAGTCACCTAAGAACAACTTAATCTCATCTGCAGACTGAGTCTCCTCCACGTAACAGCATCTCCCAGGTTCCAAGGATTAGGAAGGATATGGACATGTGTGAGAGTTTTGCCAACCACAGGCACGGAGAACAAAATTTACATTTTTCCTCAGTTTTTCAACAAAAGCATTCTGACTCATGAAAAGTGTCTTTCGTTAAGTGGCTTTGACATCATCCCCAAGGCTTCTGATTTAGGTTTTTCTTTGCTGGAGACTGTCCAGGCTTTGCCACCCCACACCCATGGGTTCAGGGACTCACAGTAAGACTACACCCTTGCTTTTCTTATTCCCTTCCACTTCTACATCTATGACTCTTGCCTTGTTTTCACCTAAGACAGTCATAGTCTTCATATCACACTAAAAACACAAAGTTGTGCTCTTAGTACAACTCCCTGTCTCAAGCTATCATAAACCCCAAATCCATTAGCAAGACATTCGTCCAACAGACAGTAAGTCAGTACCTATGAGGTGCTGGCTTGGAGTGCCCAGTATTGGAGTGGCATAGTCCTTGTTCTTTCTGGGCTCAGCTTAACATTTCCCCATATCTCCTGGCAGTTACAGAAGGAAACCTTCTTGTTATTTATGCCCACTTCCTTCCGATATGTATCTGAGAGCATATTATAAAACATACATGCTTGGAAACGCCTCATACAGTAACACTTGTGGTTTTGCTTGACTCAGAGGACTATTTCTTGGGCCTGTGGGAAGGAACTACAAGACAATTAAAAAAAAAAAACATACATGCAACAGGGATCAGAAGGCATGTAGCAAACCCGAGCAGCTCTCATGAAGGACCTGGGTTGAGACGCAGAGTTGTTAGGTTTGTCCCGGACACTTGGAGCCCAGATGCTGATCCACACCGAGGCAGGTGAATACACACTGGGAATCACGTTCCTTCTCGATCTGCAGGTGAGTGATTCACATCCAAAAGCTTCAGTCCACTGAACTTCAGTCCATTGGTTGAGGTCACAATAAATGGCGGGGTCCAAGGCTCAAATTCAAATGGTTCTTCCTCTCTTCATTCTGTCATCCTGATGGACATGACTGGGAGTTTCTTCTGCTTTGCTGGCTCCCAGGACGGCATGCTATTTCCACCTCTTCTTGGCTTCCAGGATGGCATGCTCCTTCTGCTGCTTCTTTCTTTCTTACACATCTTACTCTCCCCTGACCACTGGCTCCACCCAATACTCCATTCTCTTCTGTTGTGACAACTGAATCTACCTGCTGTGAGCACACACAGGGATCTCATTCTGCAGAGATCCACTCCCATCTCTCTCCAGCTGCTCATCAGAAATCTCTACCTGTGTGATGTGATCTTGGCTCAGTGCCCTGTGCTGACCTCCGTTATGTTCCCTGTCGCCTTCCTGGCACCACTCTGCAATCCACTGACCTTGAGTTCAACACTCCTCTCCTTCCTCTCCTTCATGCCATGCCCTGTCAAGGCCTGGTTCCCCCAGTCTGGTGCTAATCCTCACTGTGCTAAGAGACTCCCCTGGGCTTTGTGGGCTGTCCTCTGGCCAGGCTACTCCCTGCGCTGTAAACCCCACCATCCCCTCCCTATTGGCAGGAGGCTGACACTGCCCTTGAAACAAGTTTGAGTCCTTCCTTTTCTTGGGGAGCCCTAAGCACAGTGTTGCCTTCTACAGCATTTCCAGGATGAAGGAAAGAACCACAGGTTCTCTAGCCACACATGAAAAGAGAAGAGGTAAAACCTTTTAAGAGCTGGCTCTCACACAGCATACCAACGTCACAATTTTCCAAGTCACTAAATCTCTGGTCTTTAAAAACTGAAGTTTAAATAATCATTATCAAAGACATTTCTAGAATAGCCCAAAGAAAGGTGCTCACTGAATGCCACAAGTATGATATTCATTTCTACTATGGGGAGACCAATGGTCTGTTCCCTTCAACTTTGCCAGGTTGCTGCACCTGCCTCAGGGAATCTCAGAGCAGCCTGCCTCAGGGAATCGCATAGCAGCCTCACCCCCAGCCTGACAGTATAGGGCAAACTCCCCAGCTCAGTACTGCCTCCCACACAGGGACATGGCAGAAGCAGGCACAGACTCAGCAGCACCGAGCAACACTTGCAAACAGCTTATAAACATCACAGCGATGCAAACCTGTACATCACACAAACCTGCGCTGGCCAGCAACAGGCAGGTACTCTACAGACTGGAATGCTCCCTGCTGAGGGTGGGGCTGGGGTACAGGAGCAACACCACAAAAATGAGCATGGACAGACAGACTGACACACTCCCATCCACATGTACCACTGCTGCCATCACAGCAGAGTGCAGAGTGCAGGCACAGCTGTCTATTCCTTTAGAGAACATGGTTCGCATTTCCTGAAAGGTGGGGCTCCTTAAACTCCTTTTAAACAACTTCTTAACTTGCCTATATGTACATTAAATTGTTTATATACATACATATGTTGAATTCCACTATTTTAAGAAAATAAAGTGTGATTCTCAAGTGCATTTATGACATCAGCCATAATAGTCAAAACTCTAAGCAATTGAGGACTATAGAAATTACTACAGCCATTAAAGTTACAGGTCTTTGGCTATGAGGCCATGTCCCCAGCATTGTGGGTGTTCCATAATTTCCCCTGAGAACTGTACCATTAGGTCAGCATCATCACCATGCGACCTCCCTGTCTCTTTTAACACAATTGAATAGCTACTGACTGTCTCTTACTCTGTTTTCAAAACTTAGATATGCAGCCAGTGTTGGTTCTATGGGATTGTGAAGTCACAGTAAATTTCAGTGTCCCAAGAAGACTCCCAGGGAATGCCGGACCTTCTCAGACTTTAGGTTGATGGTGTCAAGACTGCCTCCTTTCTTTGGTCCATCTTTCCACTTTCTCCTGGGCCTGGAGGGGGTTGGGGGTGTGATTTCAGCTCACAGGCAATTCTACAACAGAAGCTTCCACTGATGACTACAAATCTTGCACTCAGAAGCAACCATTGTTAATTATTAAGGCAAATGGGAAAATTAAAGTCAACGAATGGCACTAATTCTATAACAAGGATAACTAACTTGTTATAAGTCAACTTTCTAAAGGCAAAAATCAGATTAAAGTTCTGATCCGAAAAACAAGACACCTGAGAATTTGGGCATAAGATAAAAGTGGCTCAGCCTCTCTCGTTTGTCACAAACTAAAATACTGTAACACACAACTCCAGCATGGTACAGCAGCCTAGAATGCCCATCTAAAGACAGTGTCACAGTCGCTGGCTTGGTGGATTTCCTGGGCTGGTGGTAGGCACAGGGGCATTCATCACACTAACATTCACAGAAAATATTCTTTTTGTTTTTGTTTTTGTGTCTCATTGGCTGGCCTGAAACTCCCTACACAGATAGTGGCCTCCAACTCACACATGTCCACCTGCTTTTGCGTGAGCTACCATACCTGCATAGATACTCTTATATGTGTTTTAGGTTTCATAATTTTATAAAGATCACAAATGCAGTGAAAGCTCAAACTTTATTTTTTTTATTTTTTTTTATGTGTATGAATGTACTGTCTGCACCTAGGTTTGTGCAGCCGTGTCATGCAATGCTGCGGAGGTCAGAAGAAGGTGTCGGATTCCCCTGGAACTAGAGATAAAGACGGTTCTCAGCCGCCATGTGGGTGCTGGGGATAGAACCGGGTCCTTGAAGAGCAGTCAGTGCTCTTAACCGCTAGGCCATCTCTCCAGCCCTGAAAGCTCAAACTTTAAATGTACATATTAGGTAGAACACAAATTTATGGCAAAATCATTTTTCTCTTCATTTTTAAGTTTATAAACATTTATGAATTTATAAAATTTTAGAACTTTGTAGGATCAAACACTGTCCAATATAATGGTTTTCTAATGATGTTCCAGGAATAAAATTCTGCCTTTCACAAGCAGAGCGTCCACTTACTTAGAACTTTGGGTTTTCTTTTTTAAGACATTGGAAGCTCATTTTGTATGTCAGAAGAACAGTGCTAATCTCTCTGCTCCTAACACCATTCCTGGTTCTTCCTTTCTTCCTGGACACCTCTTTCCAATCACCTGAACTGTTACCATAAAGATATAGACTTAAGGGGCTAGAAAGATGGCCTAGTGGTTAAGAGTGCTGACTGCTCTTGCAGAGGACCCGGGTTCGATCCCCAGCACCCACATGGTGGCTGAGACCCGTCTGAAAACTCCAGTTCCAGGGGAATCCGACGCCCTCTTCTGACCTCCACGGCATTGCATGACACGGGTGCACCAACCTACATGCAGACAGTACATTTATACACATAAAAAATAAATAAAATTTTTTAAAAAGATATAGACTTAATTGGTTTCCCCAGTAAATCCAGAAAGAAAAGCACAAGGTGCTTAAACATCCTAGTGTAAAGGCAGCATGGAAATCTACTATTTTTGCTGGAACAGCACTTTGAAATCTCCCAAAGTAGAAGAACCAAGCGAAGGGCAGATTGCTAATTAAACCACCAACAACTGTGGTCAGCCAGGAGAAGTGCCAGGAAGGAAGGAACACAACCGAATAATGGAAGAAGAAAACTTCGTTTCTAAGTGTCTTCCAAACACAGAAGAGCCATGAGCGTCTCTGGGAATGAGTGCTCCACACACACCAGTTCTGAATGGTCCAACTGCTCACTCAACACTGTAAACAGGGCTCACTTGCTCAATCCTGTCATTGGCTATAGGCCAAATGCCTGTACAAAGATTCTTTTAAAAATCAATTTCGCAGGCTAATGGGCATGGTGGAAGTCAAAGCTGTGCACACTGGACTCGAGACACAGCTGGGCACGCTGAGTTGTGGAATGCCTACAATGATCAGCTTCTTTCAGCTCCAAGAAGAAGGAGCTGCCAGTAAACTACCAGAAAGCTCACTGAGGTCAGAGCTAGAAGTCTACATTCATAAAAATGTCTGCATTAGGCATATGCTACCCTGTTTATAGGTTTTGTTTTGGTTTTTTTTGGGGGGGGCGGGTTATTCAGCTCACATCTCCTGGGTCACAGTTCATCACTCAGGGAGCCCAAGGCAGGAACTCAGGGCAGGAACCTGGAGGCAGGAGCTGAAGCACAGGCCATGGAGGAATGCTGCTTACTGGCTTGCTCCCCTGGCCCATGCCCAGCCTGCCCTCTTTTTTTAAATTTTTTTTTATTTATTTCTGTATGTGTATGAATGTACTGTCTGCACGTAGGTTTGTGCACCCTTGTTGTGCAATGCCGCGGAGGTCAGAAGAGGGTGTCATATTCCCCTGGAACTGGAGTTCTCCTGAATTGGGGTTTCAGACGGTTCTCAGCCGCCATGTGGGTGCTGGGGATCAAACCCAGGTCCTCTGTAAGAGCGGTCGGCGCTCTTAACCGCTAGGCCATCTCTCCAGCCCCCCAGCCTGCCCTCTTATATGGTACACAACCACCTGCCCAGGGTGGCATCACCCATAGTGGGCTGGGCCCTCCCACATTGCACAATAATCAATATGTGGCCACAGGCCAGTCCAATGGAGCTAATTCCCCAATTGAGGCTCCCTCAACCCAGGTGTGTCAAGTTGACACTAAAGCTATCCAGCACAATTGACCCCTTGTCAACTTGACACAAAACACATCACTATTAAACCACCACCTTTCCAGTTCTTGTCCCCAAGGTATGATGTTAACATTAATCACAACCTAAGACAGTACAACCTTAAAAGCCCCACAGTGCTTAAAACGTCCAAACACTTAAAAGTTCACAGTCTGTTAAAAGTCTCTTAACTGTGGGCTGCTGTAAAATCCAAAACAAATACTGTCTTATTTCAAAGGGAAGAATCAGGCACACTCAAACAAAACCTAAGTCCAGCAAGTAGCTCAAGGCTGGACACCTGGGATTCGCTCACAATCTTCTGGGCTCCAAAGGGTTTCAGCAGCTCCCCTTCTCTGACTCTGCCATCTGTGGCACACACAGCTCATCTCGCAGACCCAGGCCAGCTCCATTCCACACCTGCTGCTGCCCTTGGTGGTTGTCCCATGGTCCTGGCATCTCCAAAAAGCTGGGGTCGCCACTGAAACTGAGGCAGCACCTTCACCAATGGTCTCTTCTGACCTCTCCTGGTACAAAGCCTCGGCTTCTCTCCATGACCCCTGAAATCCTGGGGTCTTCACTGCAACCGAGGTGCACTTCCACCGATGGTCTTTCCTGACCTCTCACAGTGCCAAGCCTCGGCTGCTCTCTGTGACCCCCCTCACATTTCAACACCAGAACCATATAGGAGACTCTTACACACTACCAAGTCCTGCTTCTGGCTTGACAGGGAGGCTCAGGCCCCTTCTGGAACACAGCTTCTGTGTGCTGACCCTGAAGAAATTCTTCCCAGAAGATTTCACCACAGTGATGCTGGTCTCTTATTACTTACAGCTGATTTTTCAGCCCCAGCTAACCAGCATCAGTTGTCCCAGTAAAGCAAAGATTTCACTTCAGGTTCTGGTCTCTTGTTACTTACAGCTGATTCTTCTGCCCCAGCTGACCAGAGCACATAGATTACACAGTCCTGATGATCTCTGCTCCCCTTTGAAACTAGAAACTTCACAAGCCAGGCCTCCATCGTCTACAACTCTTTCAGCAAAACTGTTCCAAGTTCCACAGCAATTATCTTTAGGCATTCAATGATTTTTCTAGCCCAAAGTTCCAAACGCTTCCACAATCCTTCCCCAAAACACCAAGGTCAGGTCTGTCACAGCAATAGCCCACTCTCTGGTACCAATTTCTGTTCTAGTTTCTCTTCCATTGCTGTGACAAAACACTCTGACACCAACTTGGGGAGGAAAGGGTTTATTCAGCTCACATCTCCTGGGTTACTCAGGGAGCTGAAGGCAGGAACTCAGGGCAGGAACCTGGAGGCAGGAGTTGAAGGACAGGCCATGCTGCTTACTGGCTTGCTTTCTATAGGTTTAATTATCTTTGGACTAATGAAAAATAAGATTTAGCCGGGTGTGGTAGTGCATGTCTTTAATCCCAGCACTTGGGAGGCAGAGATAGGCAGATCTCTATGAGTTCAAAGCCAACCTGGTCTACATAGTGAGCTCCAGGCCAGCTTGGACTAAAGGAAGACCCTGTCTCAAAACATAAATAAATAAATAAATAAATAAATAAATAAATAAATAAATAAATAAATAAGATTTAAATTTGAAAATGACATTTTAGTCTTTTGTTGTTGTTTGCTTTTGTTTGTTTTGTTTTGTTTTTGAGAAAGGTCTCCCTGTAGCCCCAGCTGGCCTGGAACTTACTATGTAGACCAGGCTGGCCTTGAACTCTATCTCCTGTATGCTAGGATTAAAGGCGTGCACCATTATACCTGCCTTAAAAAGACATTTTTTAAAATTTTTAAAATTTTATTTATTTCTGTATGTGTATGAATGTACTGTCTGCATGCAAGTCTGTGCACCCATGTCGTGCAATGCTGCAGAGGTCAGAAGAGGGTGTCAGATTCCCCTGGAACTGGAGTTCTCCTGGAATTGGAGTTTCAGACGGTTCTCAGCCGCCCTGTGGGTGCTGGGGATCGAACCCGGGTCCTCTGTAAGAGCGGTTGGCGCTCTTAACCGCTAGGCCATCTCTCCAGCCCCAAAAAGACATTTTAAAAGAGTAACAGTAGTATACAATTAATTTTGTTATTAAATAAATCAAGAGAGTTCTCTGTTAACTTTGTCTTAGAAAGTGGGGCCCTAGATTGAGATACTGTATATCAAAGGAGAACCCAAGAGTCTTAGGCTCTAAGTAAGATGTAGCTGCTGTGGCCTCTTCCAACCCCAACTCTTGTCCTGTTGACCCATGGTCCTGGCCAGTCCCTTCTTCCAAGACAGCTATACTAGGGTAGACACCTGAATAAGATAGCCAGGGGCCTGTCCACCGAAGCTCCAGCTCTAAAGGGCAAATAGATCAGTTATATTTACAACAGGATCCAGGATGGTAGCCATACTACTGGTCCCCAGTCTGTCTGTCCTTCAAGTAACAAGGACCCAGACACATGCCAGCATTAGAGAAAGTGAGAAAGTCTCAAAAGTTTCCCAAGTCTAGCTCCCCTGAGGCTGGAAAAAAACATCCTCATTCTCCTGAGGACACTCTTTGAGTATGTCCTCTCCTTAAGCCAGCTTGTGCCAGTTTCTGTTGCATGCAACAAGACACAAAGGGGAAGTCTTCATTCCTGAAAGCCACCGTCAGGACCATTCTGGTTTTGTTCTGTTGCTTTGTTTTGTTTGTAAGACTGTCCTCTAGCAACAAACGTGATATTCTGAGGTTAACAGCACCACATCAACTGATTTCTGGTTCGATCTGAGGCCAGTTCCACTAGGAGCGGTTTCACGCCTGGTACTGTAAACCTGGTCAAAAAGCCTGTGGCCAGGGAGCTCAGAGGCCCTCCCCGTAGTGGGGAAGCCAGTGCTCATGTTGGATAATGGACATATCGCACCTGTCAAACTGCCTCCGACATATTTACATTTATGTCCCTAGATTAGTGCTGCTCTCACTTGGTTGGAGAAGCTTCTTTTAAGAAATGGGCAGCAGCTACTAAAAAACACTCATAACTGGTTACAGTGTTGAGACTAAATGATTCTTGAATGCTCAGCCCTAAGCGGGACATCCATATCGCCGGCTCCAAGGCTCAGGGAATATTGTGGAAGAGGGGGCAGAAAGATTATAATAGCCCGGAGGAAGGGAGGGAGTTTGTACAGTGCTGTTTCTTCCAGGCATAACATGAACCCTGTACTTTTTTTTTTTTTTGAGACAGGGTCTCCCTGTAGCCACAGCTGCTCTGGAACTCACTATGTAGACCAAGCTAGGCTCATTTTCACAGGGATCTGTCTGCCTCTGTTCCCTAAGTGCTGAGATTAAAGGTGTGCACCACCATGCCCACCCCACCACTGTGCTCTTAAACTCTCAGCAGCTGTGACTACCTACACATGACCTGCACAAAAGTGATTCCATCCTCATCCTGTCCTGGAGGGAGGAGGGAGTCATGCAGCCTCACCTCCTCCTGAAGTGCTACTGGCAATTAATTAATTAATGGTTGATTGGGTCATGAGGGGAGTAAGAGACAGTGGGAGGGTAAATAAGACCAAAATACATTTTATATAGGTATGAAAGTGTCATAATGAAACCTATAATTATGTATGCTTAATTATGCTAATTAAAATAAAATATCAAAATAAGTGGCACCTTGATATACACAAAGATCTCCCTTTCATCCTAAGGGGATGGGAAGACCTGTATAGATGTCTGATTCCATGGTTACCTAAGCTGTGGCTATCCAGTCCTGTACCCCATTCTAAACCAGAGGCTTCCTGGGTCCAGCTTGATGACTAAATGAGAGAGAAGTCTCTGGAAGCAACTGGATCCCAGGAGCCCAGCTGCTGTCTCCATCTTGTCTTGTCATCTTCCCCTGTGTTTCTTATATTATTCTCCTCAATTTTCTGTCCACCATTATTACCAGAGGTTTCTGGGGTTTTCTTCCTCCTTCTGGGACCTAGCACCATCTTATTCCAAAGTCTTTAAGTCCTGCTAACCAGTTGAAGCTCTTCAGCTCAGCACCTATAGCAGCTCGTATGGATAATGACCTTAGAGTATCCAGGGGACCAGAATCTTCACTCCAGTCTGTCAGCACTGATTTCTACCTGAAAAGCAACTGCTTGTACCCAGACATGAACTTCAACTATAAAGTGCTTTACAAGGTCTAACCCTGAAGCCTCCACGAGAGCCCTTGGCCATGCAGCTCACTCTTTTAACCTCAATGTCGATCACTAACTATGCTAACCCTTACACCTAAGTCAAAGGATAACTTTGATTTACATAAAGCTGGAAATCTGTGTATAGTAAGCATTAAAAGTTAAATTTGTTAAAGTGCTGCCAGATTTCTGTTGAGAGGTTCATATTCTTCCTGGTTTTCATCATCTCCAAACATGAATGAATCAAAAGGATAAAGGAGAAATTCAGAGGGACTCAGGGGACTAACAGCAAGGATGAATCCATGTGGCCATGACAACATGGGAGATGTCATTTTATTATTTAGAATCCGGACTCTACCTACTTCCACAATGGATTTGAGATATCTTAAAATAAACGTGTACAGGATAGCTGAAATAAAGAAGGAGGAGCTAATCCACATGAAAGAAGGAAGGATAACCCCAGGAAACAGACATGAGAACCACTGGGATAAAGCACTCATCTTGGCTGAGAGCTTTAGGAAACCGTAGCTAGAAAGGAAACGTGATCGGCTGTGAATTCTTGGTTTTATCAGGAAGCAGATGGTCTTGCTGCAGGAACCATCATTTCGTACTGCTGAGGGCAGAGACAAATTGATAGCATGCTCCCTCCACCAAACACACTAAGAAACAAGGAAGGGTGGTTTCAATGGAAGCCAGGAGGCCACTTGTCCTTCAACTGTTGGTAGGAGCCAAGGTCCAGATTCTGAAATGCAGCCAGGAAGGTCTAATGTTCCAAAGCTGCCCAAACCCCATAGTGTATGTATGTGGGCTATTCCCCACGCCAGGAAGATGAAACAGTAGCTGTGGGAGAACCTGAGATGGTTGAGGTCTAGCCTGCCCTGTAGTTATCTTCCTCAAGAAGAAACACTGAGCAATGAGCATTGCTGGTGAGCATGTCAAGCACGGCCACGCTGCTGGTCAACAGATGTTCTTTAGGAAAATTGAAGAAAAAAAGGGACTTTCACCCTTAGCTTCCACAGGCAAGTATCACTTTTCAATTACTTTTATTAATAGGCCTCTTATTCCAAACATTTTTGTACGATACCAATTCAATGTTTTGGGCAACAGAAAAACAATTTTAGTGTGGAAAATGAAGAGCAAAGGTTATCTAGTGACTAACATCATTATAAAGACACTGCAGCACAATTTAGTGGAAGGACAAATTCCGAGAGAATTTTATTCTGTTGACAGTGCACATACTCCCAGCAGCTAAATGAATATATTGGGTGAACTTAACAAAGATCCTTTATTTGCAAACAAAAAAAGGGGGTGAAAAAAGTGATACCAACATCTTTAAAAAGCCGGAGGGAGGGGCTGAAGAGATGGCTCAGAGGTTGAGTCCCGACTGCTCTTGCAGTGGGCCCGGGTTCGATTCCCAGCACCCACAAGGTGGCTAAGAACCGTCTTTAAGTCAGGTGTGGTGGCGCACGCCTTTAATCCTAGCACTCAGGAGGCAGAGACAGGCAGATATCTATGAGTTCAAGGCCAGCCTGGTCTATAGAGTGAGTTCCAGGCCAGCTGGGGCTATGGGGAGACCCTATCTCAAAAAAAAAAAAAAAAAAAAAAAAAAAAGCCAGAGGGAAATGTATTAACTCAAAAAACCCCTGAAAATACACATGCAATAGCTGAACATTGGTGCGTGTGTATACTTGACGGCCATATAACAAGGAATCAGTGCCAGGCAGGAGAAACCTCCCTTCAAGTTGTTGGTCAGAGTAGTCCAAGAGACTCCCCAGATAACACGGGCTATTGCCATAGGCCTTAATTACCTCCCAGAACTTGAAGGTAAGGCCCTATTGCGGAGGAGAGGACATACTTCTGACCCAGGACTTGGAGCAATAGAGCTGAAACTGATCTGAAGCCTCCTACCTAAAAAGTAGCTCTCATAGTTCTAGAGGACACTATGCAAGCTGCTAAGAGAGAAAAATCAATCAATGGTCCAATCCAGCTCTAAAGTCTAATAACCACAATGACTAACACAACAAACTTTATTGGTGCAGTAGTGGCACTTTTATGTAAGGGGTGATCAACAGCTATCTATTGAATGTAAAGCTCTCTCAATGGGAGGGAACTCATGGGTGGTATTGTAAATATAACCCGATACTCATGTCTGGAAAGATCATAGATCCTAGAGAAAATCCAATCACTGTTCTATCTCTAGACAAATGAAATTTCTTACTGTATGCTAAATATGGATCCTTGTATTTACAGACAAGTATATCATACACCACTCATCAAAAAAGCTTCTTTTTGCAACAGATGGAGCCTGTTTACAGACTTCCACAACTGGTCACATACAGAGAACATATGTCTGAGAGATTCCCAGCCCTAAGGGACATATATGCAGTGGAACCTCTACACCTAAGGCTTATGGAACATAGCAGAACAGGGGGTAGAGAAACTACTAATACATCCCTCAGTTCCCTCGAGAGAAGTTTCCTTATACAACAGAGCGTGATGCACACAGAATACCACAACGGGTTAAGTTATAGAGAATAAGAAATTACAGAGTGTGTGTCCCAGGATAGGACTCCTATATTAAACCTCATTCACCCAGGGCTCAGGGACCATTGCAGAAGAGGGCATGGAAAGATTGTGAAAGCCAGTGTTGGTGCATGAACATAAACAGCGGCTTTCTAGGCCACTGGGAACTTGCTCATATGAACTTTTGACAATGGTGACAGTATGTACAAGACCTATGTTGGCTCAATCAGACAAAAACCCAGCATGGAACTGGGGAAATGAGCAGCAAGCCCCAATCCAAGCCGAGGAACTATTGGCAACTGATTACTGGTGAATGAGGGAGAATACGTTTTCTTTAAGGGAGTGACTCTACATAGGCTGACCAGACTCTAGTGAATGAATTTGTACCAAGGAACATCTGGGTACAAATGCTTGACTAAATAAGACTTAGCATGTATGAGAATAAATGTTGTGGTAGGAATAAGGGTGCAGATGGGAGTCGGGAATCTAATTTTGATCAAGATCTATTATATGAAATGCACAAAAACTCAAAAAAAATTAAAAATACCTTCTAATGAGCCTAATTTCAGATGTGAGGAAATGAATCCCAATTTGGGGGGGGGTTGTTTGTTTGTTTGTTTGAGCTAGGGTCTTGTAAGTAGCCCAGACTTGCCTTGAATCTTCTATCCAGCCAAGGATGACCTTGAACTCCTGATCTTCCTCCCAAGTGTAGAAATGGCAGACATGTGCCACCACCTGGCTTTCTGTGCTTGAACTCAGGGCTCTGCACGTCTTGACAAGCATTCCATCAACAGAGCTGCACCCACAGCCCAGTGCTGAAATAGTTCTTAACTGTGTCACCAGGCTGCCTGGATTTATGCCAGTGGTGTGCTGGGGAAGAAGAGCCTGGTTTTCCTTTGCTCTGTGGAAATCTGGTGTCTAACTTTGCCTCAAACAGAAATGGATGCTTAATTATAATTGTAAAGAAAAAGCCAGGAAGGGGCTAGAGAGATGGCCTAGCGGTTGGGAGCGCCGACTGCTCTTGCAGAGGACCGGGGTTGGATCCCCAGCACCCACATGGCGGCTAAGAACCGTCTGTAACTCCAATTCCAGGAGAACTCCAGCTCCAGGGGAACCCGAGACCCTCTTCTGACCTCCGCGGCATTGCACGCCACGGGTGCACAGACCTACATGCAGACAGTACATTCATACACATACAAAAATAAATAAAATAAAAAGAAAAAAAGAAAAATCCAGACACAGCCTTGCTTCCTGGATTCTACAACTGAAATCTGATCTGCCCAAAGGTTGTTACTCACTCCAGTCTGGCAGTAGGAAATGGCCAGGGACAAGGTCTGGAGGAATGTTATGAGCAGGATGAATTATCTGGGGTTATGCAGGAACACATGGCTCTTCTCTCCAGACGACTCAAGTTAGCCTGTAGCTGACTTGTAACGTGAAGAGTGACAAGAAGGAACTTTTCTAAAAAACTAGACTCTTGCCACTCTTGTTCTTTTTTTTAAAAAAATGTATTATTTTTATTTTATCTGTGTAACTGTAACTCCTGCATGTAGGTAGGTGCACCTATGTCATACAAAGCCCAAGGAGGTCAGAAGAGGGCATGGGATCCCCTGGAACTGGAGTTACAGACAGTTGTCAGCTGCCAGCTGTGTGCTGGGAATCAAATCTAGGTCCTATGCAAGAGCAGCCCGTGTGCTTAACTGCTGAGCTATCTCTCCAGCCCCACCAGCATACCTGCCACTCTGTAGTTTCCATTTTCCCCTTTGATAATCACATCTAATTCTTAACCATAATCACTCGTGGTCTTCTCCCTATTGAGTAGACAGAAGACTAACAAGCAGTCTTTCCTCCACACGGAGCCAGAGAAGCAGTGGTGTCTAAACCAGAGATCAGTCCTTCCAGCATTAGTCCTCATCACAGACTTCTAATGAACCCATTTCCCTTTTCCCCCCCATGTTTATTGATAGATAAAAGTATATAAAATAAGGGCATGAACATGATTTGATAGATTAAGTAGACTTAATTTCAATATTATAATAAGGGAACAGTTCAAATTCTCACCATTTGTTTCACACCCACAAAACCACTTCAAGGGCATTGATGATCTCCCAAATCTGATCAGTTTTGTGCAAGTAAACCATGTTTCTTTTTAAAAAGACTGTGCACTTGCCCAGGCTCAAGGATATTGAACTCTAGCACATAAAGCCCATTACTAGAGGTAGAAATATAGGCAGTATACTATTATGGCAATAACCATCAATTACAGTTAAGGATTTTTTTTTCAGTTAATGATTTTCTGTAACAATCAAATGGATAGTCTAATATTACAACAACTCAAGTATTACTGAGCAAAGTGCATTTCTACAATGTTCAGTGTTTCTACTCAGTTTTCTAACTTTAAACAGCCTATGATAACTGGCAGCAAAGAAGGACCTTGCAATAGACTGCCTCTGCTTGAGAACCTATGATGTAATTATTGCATGCTGTTAATATACTATCTAAGCATTAAAGATATTCCTAAAATATTTGATGGCAGATTATGATTAAGACATTACATTACAAAAAACCTTATGCAGAAGGAAACCCTTACTGACGTGCTTCTGCTTTAAATATTGTGTCCCCAAGTGAAGTCTGGTAAGCACATGTCATGTCATGATCCCCCTGCATTGCCTCCATGATATTGCTGATGTAATCCAACAATGTCAGTCCATCTTCTGAGGAGGCTGAATTTCCTTAGCTGCTTAGTTCACAAGCTGAGTATCTCAGCAGTCCTCAGTCCACAATGGAAGGCTAAAAAGTAAAATAAGCTGTATCTCATGTCTTTGAGGAGTGCCTAAAACAGTGGCATCTACAGAGCACATGCGCCTGCCTGTGAGAATTGTAGACAGGCCCAACAAAGGTGCTCTCTCTCTTTTTTCTTTTTGTCTTTTTACTAAGATCTCAAGTTTTGTGTCTGCATTACAGTTTCTCTGGTCTAATTATTTATTTCTGGTTGTACTTTCCTTCTGGATGCTTAAGGCCATACAGATAGCCCAGATTAACCAAGGTTTTGTTTTGTTGAGGTCAGTTGAGGATCTGATCCTCAGGGGTCTCTCGGGGTTTTTTTTTTGGGGGGGGGTGGAAGCCCCTTGCTTCTTTCAGCTCCTCATCCACCAGTTCCATCCACATGAGGACAAAATCAGGTCTTGCTAGACCAGGCTTCCTTTTCTGAAACATGAGCAGACTTTCCTCTTTATAGACTGGAACCCATTTCTCTTAATGCAACCTAAATAGCACAGCATTTTTGAGACACGGTCTCATGAAGCCCAGGCTATCCACGGACTTGCTGTGTAGCTGATGATGACCCTGAACTTTAGATCCTCTTGCCTCTACTTCCTGAGAGCTGAGATTACAAGTTTATGCCAATGTGCTTGGTTTATGCAGTACTGGGCTCCAACCCAGGGCTGATTCATGCAAGTCAGGCAAGTACTCTACCAAGTGGGCTACATACCCATCCCAGTATAGTTTTATTTTTAATTTCATACTTCAGAGAAAATATTTTTTCATGAAAAAAATTTAGGCTTCAACTATTACAACTTTAAGAAAAATCTTTAAGATACCCAGATTATTTCTAAAGGATGTACCAGTGTATAAACTTGAAGTGTTTCCGTAATAAACACCTTCAGGGTGGGATTATTTATATGTATATAATATATAATATATATGATTTGATATTTATGTTTGATATATATATGATTTGAGTTTTACCCCTTCAAATTGTGGTTATTACTGCACACATAGACAACAATTTGACAACAGGAATTAAATGTCTTAAAAATAAGTATGGAATATGAAAATGGTTATTAAAATTTTTTTAATTTTTTTATTTATTATTTTTTATGTGTATGAGTGTACTGTCTGCATGTAGGTTGGTGCACCCGTGTCATGCAATGCCTGGGAGGTCAGGAGAGGGCGTCAGGTTGCCCTGTGTATTAGTCACTTTTCTGTTACTGTGATAAAATACCATGACCAAAGAAACTTATAAAAGGAAGAGTTTATTTGAGCTTACGATTGATGGTTCCAGGGAATTAGAGTCCATTGTGGCGGGAGGCATGGCGGCTGGATCTGGAGCAACAAGCCGAGGGTCACATCTCGCAAAGAGCACAGGAAGCAGAGAGAGCAAGTGCAGACCACGAGCCTTGTTAAACTCACTAAGCTTGCCCCCAATAATGTACTTCCTCTAGCATGGCCACACCTTCTAAGACCTCCAAAAACAGTGCCACCAACTGGAGACAAATGTCTGAATACTTACAGCCTATGGGGGACACTCATTCAAACCACCACACCCTGGAACTGGAGTTAAAGATGGTTCTTAGCCACCATGTGGGTGCTGGGAATCAAACCCAGGTCCTCTGCAAAAGCAGTTGGCACTCTTAACCGCTAGGTTATTAAAATTTTAAATGTGTACTGCACCTCTGTTTGGAATTTGTGCTCAAAGAAATAAGGACGGTTCCGTACAAGTGTGTCAGGTGTCCCTGCCTGTGCTGCACCCTGGAGCGCAGGTCCTCTCTCCCGCCCCACCTTTATCTCCCACTCTGTTTTGCTCCATTTGCCACTTTTTGCCTTGTTTTTGCCATGAGCCTGTTTCCTTCAAAATCAGAAAAATAAATATTTTTAAAGGCAGTGAAAAAGAGGAAGAATAACTTTTGACAAGCAAATCTGCTTTTTCCTGAAGAGTCAAGGCTCGACGAGTGTGTAAAAACACGTATATAGGGGGTCAACCAGATGACTCATTATGTAAAAGTGCTGGCCACAAAAGCCTGATGACCTGAGTTCCATCCGCAGAACCCACAAAAAAGGTGGAAGGGGAACCGACTCCATAGAGTTTTCCTCTGACTTCCACATGCCAGCTGTGGCATGTGTGCTCCCAACATATATATGTAATATAAATATATACATAATAAATTAAATAAGTTTAATTTTAATGCATATAAAAGAGGTATGTCATCATGTTTCGTAATAAAGAAAAACCAAGACCAAAAACTTTTCCATCATAATAATCCTTAACAGTTATGAAATCTCCACAAAATTGGTTATTTTATCCATACTAGAATGTTGGTACTTGCTTTTTTATTGAGAATAAAGCAAATTGAAAGCTATGATATGTACACTCTTTCTTGTGCATATGGATGTGAAACTGCACAGGAAAAGGATTTATACAGCCAAGACAATACGGGACTAGCCTTGGGAGACAGTATAATACAGCTGTGTTATCCAGGACTCTGGAACAGAGTTGCCGAGTTCAAATCTGTACTGCATCATTTTATGACTATATAATCTTAAGCATGATAACCTTGTTTGTGATTCTGTTTTCCCCTCTATAATAGAATAAGAATAGCGTTGGCCTCAAAGGGCCATCATGAAAATTAAACATATTTAGCAGAATGCAGGCAAATACATGCCATGACTACCACCCCATGACTATCCTTACCATCATCTGGGGCTTGCTCTTATTATCGGTATCATCTATGCTTTTTATAGTTTAAACATAGTTACAGGGCCTCACACAGATGTTTATATTTCCATGTTCATAGCAGCATTATTCATAAGAGCCATAAGGTGGTAACAACCCAAACATCCATTGACAGGTGCATGGATAAACAAAGCATAGTCTATATGTGCAATGGAATATCATCCAGCCTTAAAGAGGAATGGAATTCTCCTGTCTGCCACAACACAGATAAACCTTGAAAACATTATGCTAAGAGAAGAACAACAAAGAAGGACAAACAATGCGATCCCACTCGTGAGAGCTTCCTAGAAGAGTCAAGTTCATAGATACAGAAAGTAGAACTGTGGATGCCAGAGACTGAAAGGAGAAAAGTTACTGCATGGTGGACATAGGCTTTTAATTACTTTTAAGATGAACAGGAGATGGAGTTGGATGTGGTGACAGTGCTGTGCTTACAGATGGTTAACAGGTTTGCCTTTGCTCAAGCATTACTTCCTGATCCTGGACTTTTACCCAATTAAAGATGGTTGAAATGATTAATTTTATGCTACTTGTATCTTCACTATAATTTTTTTTTTTTTGTCTTTTTGAGACAGGGTCTCCCTGTAGCTCTGGCTGTCCTGGAACTCACTCTGTAGACCAGGCTGGCCTTGAACTTACAAAGATCCGTCCGCCTCTGCCTCCCAAATGCTAGGATTAAAGGGGTGCACCACCACGCCCGGCATCGCTGTAATTTTTTAGAAAACTTCCAATCTACACTACAGTCTTTAGGCCTCAACACAGGAGAATCCGTCCTGAGCATTTGTTCAGACCTTTGCATACACGTACTCCCCACTGAGAGACAAAGGGGCAGTTTGGAGAATGTTGTTCCTTGAGGGAAAAGAGAGTGAAGTCTCATCTCTGCCCATCCAAGGTCTCAAGTTCTCTCATTTGTCCTCTCTCCTTCCTAGAGTGCCTCGCAGTGAAAGAAAGCGGGCTGGAACATTCCACTCTGTAATCTTTGTTCTACAGAAAAGAATTGAAAGTGTCTATGGAAACCTTGAGACCAACCAAACCGGCTCCTTTTCTCATTGCTGTGACAAAATACCTGCCAAAACAACTTCAGGAAGGGTTTATTTTGGCTCACAGTTCGAGGATGCAGTCCATCATGGTGGGGAAGGCATGAAGGCTGGAACGTGAGCTGCTGGTCACATCGTGTCCATAGTCAGGAAGCAGAGAGAGAGGAGTGCTATGCTTAGCTCGCTGTCTCCTTATTAGTCTATGACTCCGACCCATGAGAATGTGCTGCTCACACTCAGGGTAGGTCTTCCCTGCTCAGCTGAACTTTAAATACAAATACCCTCTGTAAATACCCTCAGAGACACTCAGTGGTGTCTTCTAAATACTGTCCAGTTTAACCATCACAATAACCTTAAAAAAAAAAAAAAAAAGGAACTTGCCCTGGAGAGATGGCTCAATGGTTAGAGCACTGGCTATTCTTGCAGAGGACCCAGGTTTGGTTCCCAGCACCCACATGTTAGGTAACCATGTCTGTAACTCCAGTTTCAGGGCATCTGACAGTTTCTTCTGGCCTCCACAAGCACTGAATGACATGGGTGCACTTACACATATGCAGGTAAAGCATTGCATGACATGGGTGCACTTATGCATATGCAGGCAAAGCATTGCATGACATGGGTGCATTTACACATATGCAGGTAAAGCATTGCATGACATGGGTGCATTTACACATATGCAGGTAAAGCACTCACACACATAAAATAAATAAATGCTAATGAATTTAAAAAGTGGAACTTCGTTTATCTTTTAAAAATATTCCCTAGTTTTTGTAATGAGCATTTGGACTGTGCTCTTAGCACCACGATGAGGGCCAGGGCTCTTGCTCTTTCCTCCCAGGTTAAGGAAGTACTTCTTCCCAGCCAAGGCCCACTTTATTTGCAGAGAAAGCACTCTCCTCTCTTTTGCTCCTTTCTGAACTACTTTACTGAGATTACAAGTCACAAACTTGAATGAAAAAGGAAATGATGGGGGAAATGATGGGGATTGAGGCAAAGTGAGGAGTCCCTAGCTGACTAATGGTCAGTACTGGCTAAGCACAGCAAACTGTTCCCCTGTGGGAACGTCCATGCGGAAATCTTGCACTTTTTTTTTAGTAATAACTTTATTTATTATTTATTTATTTATTATTTTGTGTATGAAACTCAACAGCTTTTACTGTGGAAGAGATCAGAATACAATGACTAAGAAAGTCAAAATTCCCTATCTTTCTTTTTTTAATTTTTTTTTACTTTTTTTGTTGGAGCTTTGTGCAATTCATACCACATTTCTCAGTCCAATTTTAGACTCATTCCCCTTTCCATGGCCCCCTCCCCACCTGAGATCATGCATTTTGCCATACATGTCTTGCATCTTTTTTTTCAGTCTTTTTAAAGTTTTTCTATGCAGAGGTTTGTTTTGGGCTGAAGTTTACTGTTTCAGTCAGTTCTTTGACCCAGTCCTTTTGTTGTTGTTCCCTCTGATTTGTATTGTTCCAAAATATGCATATATGCTTTTCACACATATACCAAAATTATGACGTCTGAAAGCAAACTTTATATTAATCCCAAAACATGTTTAGGAATTCACATTAGTCCCCTTTAATTTTTTTTTCTTTTTTCTTGGTCTTTTCGAGACAGGGTCTCCCTGTAGCCCCAGCTGTCCTGGAACTCACTTTGTAGACCAGGCTGGCCTTGAACTCACAAAGATCTGCCTGTCTCTGCCTCCCAAGTGCTAGGATTAAAGGCATGCACCACCACGCCCGGCTCTTTTTTTTTTTTTTTTTCTTTTAAAGGCGTGTGCCACCATGCCCGGCTTTATTTATTTTGTATGTGTATGAATGTACTGTCTGCATGTAGGTTTGTGCACCCATGTCGTGCAATGCCGCGGAGGTCAGAAGAGGGTGTCGGATTCCCCTGGAACTGGAGTTAAAGACAGTTCTCAGCCGCCATGTGGGTGCTGGGGACTGAACCCAGGTCCTCTGCAAGAGCAGTTGGCGCTCTTAACTGCTAGGCCATCTCTCCAGCCCCCAAATTTTATATTACTCTAAAGTATGTATACATACCCTCCCCCCATATACCACAATTACAAAGTGTGAAAATAAGTGGTAGGTTAATTCTAGATCCCGTTAAAGTATTCACATTATAATGGTACAGCTGCTTTCAAGTAAAAGAAAAATACACACAAACACACACACACACACACACACACGTGCACACACACTACTCAGTTTCCCTTACTACTAGGCATTTGGTGCTAGCATCCACAGATGAGGAATACCATTTATCGTTTGTTTTTCTGGGACTGTGTTACTTCACTTAGCATAATGTCTTCTATTCCATCCATTTACCTGCAAAGTTCATGATGTCATCTTTCTTTACTGCTGCATAGAACTCCATTGTGTAGCTGTGCCACATTTTCTCTATCCACTCACTGGTTGAGGGGCATTTGGGTTGGTTCCAGCTCTTCACTATTGTGAAGAGAGCTGCAATAAACATAGATGGGTGTGTATCTTTGCAGTAGGATGAGTCTTGTTGGTATATACCCAGGAGTGGTATGATTGGGTCAGGTAGTAGGCTCATTTTGAGTCTTTTTTTTTTTTAATTTTTAAATTTTATTTTATTTATTTTATGTGTATGAATGTACTGTCTGCATGTAGGTCCGTGCACCCGTGTCGTGCAATGTCGCGGAGGTCAGAAGAGGGCGTCGGATTCCCCTGGAACTGGAGTTCTCCTGGAATTGGAGTTACGGACGGCTCTCAGCCGTCATGTGGGTACTGGGGATCGAACCCGGGTCCTCTGCAAGAGCAGTCGGTGCTCTTAACCGCTAGGCCATCTCTTCAGCCCCCATTTTGAGTCTTTTAAGGGTTCTCCACACTGCTTTCCTTGTACTTTCCAAAGGAGGTATGAAACTTGGATTTCAATGTGAATCACCCCAAAGCCAATATAAGCAGGTAGCTTCCAGGTTTGATTTTTCTGATTTTTGTTTGTTTGGTTGGTTGGTTGGTTAGTTTTGTTTTGTTTTGTCTTTTTGAGACAGGATTTCCCTTTAGTCCCAGCTGGCCTGGAGCTCACTATGTAGAAAAGGCTGGCCCTGAACTCACAGAGATCGGCCAACCTCTGCCTCCCGAGGGCAGGAAATTGTTTTCTTTGTTCAGAAAATACCACCTGCACAACTTAGCGCCTTGTGTGATGTGCCTTTCCATGACATCTGAGCGGCCAGTCAGTCATCAGATGGACAGCGATGCCCTGAAGGATAGGAGGGTGCTTTTCTTTTTTTTTCTTCAATTTTTATTTATTTCTGTATGTGTATGAATGTACTGTCTGCATGCAGGTCTGTGCACCCGTGTCGTGCAATGCCGCGGGGGTCAGAAGAGGGCGTCAGATTCCCCTGGAGCTGGAGTTCTCCTGGAATTGGAGAGCTCTCCGCCGCCATGTGGGTGCTGGGGATCGAACCCGGGTCCTCTGTAAGAGCGGTCAGCGCTCTTAACTGCTAGGCCATCTCTCCAGCCCCAGGAGGGTGCTTTTCAAAGCAGAACCATCTTGTCTCCTAGATGCATGTCCTCCCTCTGTTCCTCCAGACCTCAGAGGATCACCCTGCCCTTTCCTCTGGGAGGCGGCCATCTTCACCACAGCTTTCAGGTCCTTCTGGGTCAGACAGTGGGGTGCCAGCAGGCATGTGAAGGGAAGGAAGGGGGGAGGTTGGAGTGTTTACTCTCCCTGGTTCCCCTGGCAGCAGCTGTAGGCTTCTGTCTAAAGTGTCCCGCTCCAGGAAAGGTGGTCCTTCCTGACAGCTAAGTCTTTCGCCAGGTTCCAATTGACTCCCTTTCCCAGAACTAAGGATGGTGATGGCTTCCTGTTGCTATGAATGGGATGCACTGCCTGCTCCGAAAGATTTCCCTGAATCCAGCCCACCATCACTATTACCAATCCACTTAAGTCTACTCATTTATCCCCCTTGAAACACCACAACTTCCGTGCCAGCTACCTCACTGATATGGCAAAATCTTTTCAAGCCGCATGGTCTAGTTACCACACTAAACAGGCAACCATGATCCTTTGTTTCCACACCTGTGAGACCCACTCCACCTGGGAAAAAGCCAAGGGTGAGGCCACCTTGATTCCATTTTGTTTCCTGTTCAAATCATACTATTTCTTGAACATCCCATGATTCTAAATTCTCATTCACACTTATGAATCATTAGGAGCCTTAAACAAGCAACCTCTCTTGGGAAGAGATAACACGAAAGGCAAGAAACAGCATCCTCCCACCAAAAACAGTGTGGAAGTTCTGTGTGTTCTGCACGATGGGGATTCCTTTTTTATAACTCCCCTCAAATGCTTACATAAAAAGGTTGATAATTTCTTAGTATTTTGAATAAAATCTGACATCTAGATATGTCATTCTGAGCTTTTCCTCTAAGTCAACTTCATTAAATTCTTTTAGCTGTCTGCTCATTCCAAGTATCTACCTATCCAAGTATCATACATTAAAAATCTATATGGAGAGACTCTAGAGTGGCCCTCTGCTCCTCTTAAAACTGCCCCTCGGTTCTTTGCATCGTAATTAAGGATGTGAAGATATTAATCAATCTTAGTGAAGTGTTCAGATCACTTAATCATTTATTTAAGAAATATATATTTAACAGCATCCCTGTCCCAAGTTTGAAACTAGAGCTGGAATGAGGACTCCAGTCTCAAGAAATGCAGTATCTAGGCAACTATAAAATGGAGTTGGGCCGGGCATGGTGGCGCTCGCCTTTAATCCTAGCACTCAGGAGGCAGAGGCAGGCGGATCTCTGTGAGTTCAAGGCCAGCCTGGTCTACAGAGTGAGTTCCAGGACAGCTGGGGCTACAGGGAAACCCTGTCTCGAAAAGACAAAAAAAAAAAAAAAAAAAAAAAAAAAAAAATTGGAGTTGGCCGTGGCATTGCACGACATGGGTGCACAGACCTACATGCATACAGTACATTCATACACATAAATAAATAAAATAAAATAAAAACTATAAAAATAAAATGGAGTTGGACTCTTAAATTCCAGCGAAAAAAGTAGGCTCCAGCAAGCTGCTGTATATCAGTGTGACTGATACTGCTTTAGTATCTTAAATTCATCCATGAGTTAGTCATCCTGTCATAGTGACTATTTTTTTCTTGATTGCCTTAATTTTTATTTTATTTATTTATTTATTTATTTATTTATTTATTTATTTATTTGTATGAGTGTACTCTCTGCATGCAGGTCTATGCACCCCTGTCGTGCAATGCCGTGGAGGTCAGAAGAGGGCATCGGAGGTCAGAAGAGGGCATCGGATTCCCCAGGAACTGGAGCCAAAGATGGTTCTCAGCGACCATGTGGGTGCTGGGGATCGAACCCAGGTCCTCTCCAAGAGCAGTCGGCACTCTTAACCACTAGGCCATCTCTCCAGCCCCCATAGTGACTATTTTAATACGTTCCCAATGGGAAAAGTACAACCACCACTGGAATCTGATTCACCAATAAAATTTAACTTCTGAATAATAATCAAAATCTGGGCTTTGATTCCCGCTTTTTCTCAAGTCTTTCCATTGTCACAGCTTCCCATACTGAACAAACCCTGTCCTGTTATTCATATAACCAGCTTCCTTCCACCAGGAGAACCACCCATGTTCTGTATACTTCCAAGATCTGGGCACTCTCGGCGTAACTAACACTAGCAATTAATTTTTAAAAGTAGCCTTCTGAACCAGTTGTGGTGGTGCACGCCTTTAATCCTAGCACTTGGGAGGCAGAGGCAGTCGGATCTTTGTGAGTTCAAGGCCAGCCTGGTCTACAGAGCGAATTCCAGGACAGCTGGGGCTACAGGGAGACCCTGTCTCGAAAAGACCAGAAAAAAAAAAAAATAGCCTTCTGTTCCACACCTATGCAGATAATATGCCCATATAGGGATGCTGACAGTCAAGATGAGCCTTCCAGAATTGTGAACACTGCACATCGAAGGGGGGCTGCTGCAGACTGAGGGGAGACTTTCACTTTCTGTGTTATACATCTATATCATAAATCCCTGATTATGTATCACAAATCCCTGTAAACCTATTTTTTAAAATAGTAATCTTACATTATTCATGTAATAGAAAAAGCAGACATTTTCTTACAGTAGGTAGGCACGTGAGTCACGTTCCTATGGGAAGGGGATCTGCTGATATTGTGGGAGAAATTCTACCAGCACTTAGGCAACAGTCATCCTTCCTGTGTTTCCACAAGGTACCAATGATCTCACCAGGCTCTGCCTCTGTCTGATGGTTTATCTTCCCAAGGCTCACATCAGACCAGATCTAAGGAAGCCATCTCTCCAGCCTGGGAAAGCTTCCAAAGAGAATCTGCACACTAGGCCTCTCCACTCAGAGATACTGGATGTTTTTAATACTGAGCATTCTTGTTGAAATAAAATTATAAATCAGCCCCGGGCGGGGGGGGGGAACAGGTGTACATACTGGTTTCAAGTACACTTTAGCATAGACGTCCTTATAAATGGGGACCTTTTATCAATATTAAGCATTTATACAGTAATATTGCATAGGGCAAAGACTACATCCCGTTAGAGGTCATTCCTCCTCAGGTCATTCTCCCTCTCCTTCTTCTGTTTTCCTGTTAAACAGTCGAGAAGGTGGTAGAAACCATCTGCTTACTTAGCTGGTTTTCGATTTTATCTTTTCTTTAAAAATAGATAGAGGCTGGAGAGATCACTGTGCTTTCCAGTGCATACTGCTCATGAAGAGCATGCCGGTTCAGGTCCCAGCATCTGCATGGTACTCACGACCACCAGTAACTCCAGTTCCATAAAATCTGATGCCCTCTTCTGGCCTCCATGGACTCCTGCATGCACATGGTGAACACAAACACGTGCAGGCACACAAACATACACATAAAAATAAAAAAAATAAATAAATTATAGAAATGAATAGAAAAGCATAATTTTTATTATTTCAATCTGTTAAGACTCATTCTGACTCATAAAAGAAATCCTTAATGGATGGAGAAATGAAATGTGACAATGAAAACAGTCATAGATATGAAATATAGCTTTAAAAACTCTAAATATGAAATTAATAATAACTGCTTAATTGTAAAGAAGTTAATTAGCTTCCCAATCCTTATCCTTACTTAAGGATAAGGTTAAGTCACTTACTTAAGGATAAGGATTAGGATCAGAAGAACAAAAGAGTAAGTATTTACAGATATAGAAAACTAGAAATCAAGAAAAATTTCTAATACCAGAGACATGGCTAAATAAGTAAGTTAGGAACCATCCAAACAATGGAACAGTGTGCATCCCTTAAAATCTATATCACACCAGGCATGGTGGCCCACTCGGGAGGCAGAGGTAAATGGATCTCTGTGAGTTCAAGGCCAGCCTGGTCTACAAGAGCAAGTTCCAGAACAGCTGGGGCTGCAGGAAGAACCTGTTTCAAAATACACACACACACACACACCGGGCACGGTGGTGCATGCCTTTAATCCCAGCACTCGGAGGCAGAGATAGGCGGATCTCTGTGGGTTCAAGGCCAGCCTGGTCTACAGAGCGAGCTCCAGGACACCTGGTACTAAAAGGGAGACCCTGTCTCAAAAATACCAAAACACACACACACACACACACACACACACACACACACACACAGGGCTGGAGAGATGGCCTGGCGGTTAAGAGCGCCGACCACTCTTGCAGATGACCCGGGTTCGATTCCAAGAACCCCACATGGAGGCTGAGAACCGTCTTTGACTCCAGTTCCAGGGGAATCCTACGCCCTCTTCTAACCTCTGTGGCATTGCATGACACGGGTGCACAGACCTGCATGCAGACATTACATTCATACACATACAAAAATAAATAAAAACACACACACACACACACACACACACACACACACACACACACACACAAAGTCCATATCACAGAGAACACTGATCATGCAGAAACTTAGTGTTGGTATTTTGGGGGGGGCAGTTTACAACATCATTGTCTTCTTTATACTTTCTATAATAAACATATTTTCTAAGACTAGTGATATAGAAAATATTCACTATGCAGCAGTTCGTGAAATGTGGAGAGAGAGAGACAGAGAGAGAGAGATGCAAAGTCCATTTTGGCAACTAGCAGAACATAAGGCTGGACAAGGTACATGCTGGAGGGAGGCAGGACAGAACAGATCAGATGTGAGCTTGCTCAGTGGAGTCTGAAGACACTACAAGGGATAAAGTGAAAACTAAACCAACCTGACCATCTAACATCGGCTTAGAAGGGAGCTGAGGAGAAAAATTCATTGTAAAATAATGCCAAATGCTACCAGGCTGTAGGCAGGTGGGGAATAAGGAGTGCTTACAGAACATCCCAAGAACAGACCAGAAAGAGGATGTCCCAAGGCTGTCGGGGATAGGCTCTGACGGACGGGTGGGATTTCTAGAGAGGAAGATGGAGAAACTTGGAAGAGGAAGGGCCACCTGAGCTTAAGGCACACAAGGGCGGGGAAGAATATGGGACACAGGGAGTAAGTCACTTGGATGAAACAGGGTTGATGGAGATGATGCCTAACTGTAAAGTTAGGTGAGAATAAAGGTCCAACCCGTCTGACTCCATGCCCTCTTGACCATCTTGAGACGAAAATCAAAAATCAAATAACCTATTCAGCATATAATTTTAATCAATTGTTGTTTTGACCTAATGGTGATATAAAGGAGAAGTAAAAAGGAAATCATTCATAAAACCATAATGTGCACTGCAAAATGTAAATGTTCAGGCGGAGTCTTGAAGACACAGGATACAGTAGCTAGAGCCCCACCCCTAGGCCACATCCCCAGGAATGCCACACTACATGTTGCCACACTGTGCGTGCTGACTGGTGTATCATTTTGGTGTCACAAATAGAGATGACAACATGAGCAGCGACTCTTGGGAAAGTCTCAAGCAAAACAAAGCAGTCTTGTCTCCGTTTAAATTTTGAAGAAAAAAAAAACTTTTGCTTAAAGAATAGGTTCTATGAATTGATCATTAATAATAGGTTTTCTACTTTGTTGTCTCTTGATGGATATTTGAAAATCAAATGGAACGTAAGGAACAGTTGCCCTGAGCTTCACAGGGCACCTCTAGCATCCTTGCCCCCACCCACCAAAAAACAGTAACTATTCCTTTAATACTGTGATTGTGGAAACCAAAAATACCTTCACGAGTTTGTACAGTCCCCCAGACTCTAGGAGCAGGCTCGCTGCGACCCACGGATAGAGCTGGAGTCACAACTCCTAGCATTTCAGCAGGACAGTTTCTCTTGTGCATGTCAGTCTCCCATATCCCAGAACATTGGGTACCCCATTACTGTGTACTAAAAACCAGTCACTGTGATGCCCCAAACAGTTCCTTGTACGTTCTCTTTGGGTATCACTTTGAGGCACTGAACGAGAACTTATAAGATCCTGTGGCAACTGAGAGAAAGACAGAGCCTGAAATAAACCCTAACTTCGAAGTGCCTGCGCCGTGTCTCTCGGGGAATCTAAGCTCAGTGTCTTGTGATTATTGAAGCAGCAGAGGAACAGCATGATGTGAGGGCCTATGAACAGCCCCTGAGAGTCACCTACTTTCCAGAGCTTAAGGCAGCCTTCGGCATGTCTGGAAAGAGTTACCTGCCGGACAGCATGCCGCCTGCTAGTCTGGGAAATACAAGGCTCACACACATTGCCACATTTGGGTTTTCATATCACTCATGGGAAAGTCATGAGAATAGTGTACTGTTATTTCTTGGAAAGACTATCACAGCTCACAAGGTGTCAGGACTGGCCAGAAGGGAGGAGAGAAGGGAGAAGGGGAGAACACAGTGACACTCAGGAGAGAGGAAAGGGAGGAGAGTGGCCTGACCAGTGCTCCTTACCCTCTGTAACCCAGGCTCTTCTGAGACACCTCTGTCCCCTTATACTGCCTTGTTTTTCTTATACCACTTATCACCACAAGCAGGCAAACATTCAGCAAACCAATTCATTCTAGAAATATTGTGTCTGTGCTATGTTCTTCACACCATTTCTAATAATATGGAAGAGTAAACAACCCTCCCCCTCCTTTCACGGGCCTTATGTTCTAGAAAGAGATTCCAATGATAAACAGATACAGAATCCAATAGGTCACATGGCAATAAACACTGACTAAAATAATTCAGGATAAGCTATGCCTTTAAATTGGTAATAAAAATAATAATAATAGACCAAACTCTCAAAGAGATCTACAGAGCTAATAATAGACCAAACTCTCAAAGAGATCTACAGAGCCTAACAGGACAGCTTTTTCAAGCAGGGAATATATGGCCAAAAACTGAGCCACACTGGCACGAAGGGCAATTAATTCATTATAGGGAATTCCTGCATTCGACGGAAATTAAAGTTAAGGTATCATAATCAGTAGCTGATGTAAAACAAATCAAAGCCATGTTCTTTGCTTTCAGATTTGTGAAGAGACTATGTCATACACAGAGGGATCACTTGTAGCATAATGTTTGTTCTTCCTTAGAAAAACTTCTAGCTTTCCCTGAGCACGAGACATACAGGTAAATGAATGAGTGAGCAAAGAGACAGACAGATGTGTGTGAGAAATGAGTGAGCAGCACCGCCATCTTTTTTTTCCTGGAAGGACAAATCCTCTTCCCATATAGAGAATCACTGGCTCTCACTAATGTTATCAGCACTTGGCTTATTAAATAATCTTGCTTGCTACTTAAGTCTTGATGCTTACATTGGTAACATAAGTTGGATGCAAAAAAGACTTTTTAAAAAGCCAGCACAGGGGGCTGGAGAGATGGCCTAGCAGTTAAGAGCTCCAACTGCTCTTGCAGAGGACCCGGGTTCAATCCCCAGCACCCATATGGTGGCTGAGAACCGTCTTTGACTCCAGTACCAGGGGAATCGACGCCCTCTTCTGACCTCTCAGGCACTGCACAACACGGGGGCACAGACTTACATGCAGACAGTACATTCATACACATACAGGAATAAATAAAAATTAAAAAAAATTTTTTTAAAGCCAACACAGACAACCCAACCAAAGCTTCCACACCGTGCATGGCCTTTGAAACTCAGCAGAGTGAGAACATGAGACCCCCTCCGCCCCCAACGTGTCTGTGAATTGAGAACATGAAGTTCAAATGACCTAAGCAGTCCACTGCTCCCATCCCATATCCTTGAGTTTGTACATCACGCATGCGTCTATCACACACAGGAAATCAGTGGCTCATTTTAGCTCTTGTCTCATCACCAATGTGTCTTACATTGGCATAAAATGGACCCAAGTGCAAAATCATAACTGTCTAGGATAAAAATACTCATTTGAGTTCTTTAATATATTGTTCAAACAAACAAATACAGAAAGTTTATAATTCTTTTTTTTTTTTTTTTTGGTCTTTTTGAGATAGGGTCTCCCTGTAGCCCCAACTGGCCTGGAACTCGCTCTGTAGACCAGGCTGGCCTTGAACTCGAAAGGATCCACCTGCCTCTGCCTCCCAAGTGCTAGGATTAAAGGCATGCGCCACCACGCCCAGCTGAAACTTTATAATTCTTAACACATTAGTATTATCAGTTCTTAAACCAAAATCGAGTCATTACCTCTTCCTGCCATCATGGAAAACAACCATGGGACACAGGAAGAAAATAAATATTTGGCTTGGTTCAGTTTGGTTCAGTTCAGTTTGTTTGGATTGGTTTTTGAGATTAAGCTCCTCTCTGTAGTTCAGGATGGCCTCAAACTCCTAATGACCCTGTGGTCTCAGCCTCTTGAGTAATGAGATTACAAGTATGTTGTCACTATGTCTGGCAGAACACAAACTGAAAAAAAAAAATAGAAATATGGGGCTTGAGGGATGGCTCAGCTTTTAAGAGCACTGGCTGCTCTTGCAGAGGGCCCAGGTTCATTTCCTAGCACCCATATAGCCAATAACAACTGTCTATAACTCCATTTACAGGGGATCTGACACCTTCTTCTGATCTGCCCAGGCACTGCACAACCTGGGTGCCCTTACACACATACAGGCAATTCGCTCATTCACATAAAATAAAAATAAGAAATAAAAGATTTTTTAAATAATAATAAATAGAAATGTAGATGTCTGTGTGTCTGTGTGTGGGATTGCGGACAGGAGTGCAGGTGCCCATGAGGAAGGCACCTGGAGCTGGAGTTGCAGGTGACTGATTGTAAACTACTTGATTTGGGTGCTAAGAATGGAACTTGCATCCTCCCAAAGAGCAAGAAGAATTCTTAACCACTGAGCCATTTCTCCAGCTCCCAGAACAAACTTTGTTGTTGTTTGAGACAGTGTCTCTCTATAGCCCCAACTGGCCTAGAACTTGCTATACAGATGAGGCTGGCCTCAGTCTCACAGAGATCTGCCTGCCTCTGCCTCCCAAGTGCTGGGATTATGGGTGTGCATTACCATACCCAGCCCTACAACAAACTTTTGATTGAAGCATTGCTTTCTCCTAAAAATCTTTTTCCTACTAATAGAGTGCATAAAAACGTTAAACTGCCAGGTGTGGTGGCACACGCCTTTAATCTCAGCACTTGGGACGCAGAGGCAGACGGATCTCTGTGAGTTCCAGGCCACCCTGGTCTATATAGCAAGTTCCAGGCCAGCTGGGACTAAAGGGAGACCATGTCTCAAAAAGACCAAAAAAAAAAAAGAAAAAGTTAAATTTCCAGACATCAAGTCATACTGTACCAAAAATAGATGAAGGAAAAGATATATATGGCAGAGTACTAATAAATTAATAAGAAACAGCTAGGTATGGCAGTGCATACCTTTAATCCTAGCACTCAGGAGGCAGAGGAAGGAGGATCTGTGTGAATTCAAGGCCAGCCTGGTCTAAGTAGCAAGTTCCAGGCCAGCTGAGGCTACAGAGAAACTCTGTCTCAAAAAGACCGAAGAAAAATTAATAATAAATAAACAAATGGGGGCTGAAGAAATGGTTCAGCAGTTAAGAGCACTGGCTACTCTTACAGAGGACCCAGGTTCAATGCCCGGCACACACATGGTAGCTAACAAATGTCCATAATTCCAGTTCCAGGGGATCCAACACCCACTTCTGGCTTCCGTGGGCTTTGCATGACATAGGTGCACTTACATACATGCAGGCAAAATATACACATAAAGTAAAAATTAAAAAAAACACATGCTAAGCAGGATGTGGTTGTGCATGCCTTTAAACCCAGCACATGGAGGCAGAGGCAAGCAGATTATCTCTGTGAATTCAAGGCCAGCCTGGTCCACGTAGTAAATTCCAGACCAAATGGGGCTACAGGGGAACCCTGTCTCAAAAAGACAAAAAAAATTTTTTTTAAGAAATTTCAAAAAGAAATAAATGAATGTTCTAAAGGAGAAGGAACAGGAAGGATACAAACTGTAACTGGACCATAAACACATGGAGAATATCATCACAGAACTGTGCCTGCAAGACTCTGATGCCAACAAAGCTTTCCTTGTTCCTAATAGCATCTAATGTAGAAAAGTGTTTCTGAAGTGATCTATGGAAGAGTTCACAGGAACATTCTTTGGCCCAACCTTACAGAAGGACGATCTGGCTAGCATACAATATAGCCAACAGTTTTAGGATACATGACCCAGAAATTATACCTACAGGCATATATCCCAAAGTAATAACTAGGCTTTTAAAGGATTTTTATTATAACATTGTAAAAAAAAAAAACTGGAAATAACCTAAGTGTCCAAGTCTAAGGGTTTGATTTAGTAAATGCGGCACAGTCATACAATGGAATGCTACCTGGTCATTTAAAATGCTGTTGTACAAAAAAAAAAAAAAGAAAGGCCGGGCGTGGTGGCGCACGCCTTTAATCCTAGCACTTGGGAGGTAGAGGCAGGCGGATCTTTGTGAGTTCAAGGCCAGCCTGGTCTACAGAGTGAGTTCCAGGACAGCTGGGGCTACAGGGAGACCCTGTCTCAAAAAGACAAAAAAAAAAAAAAATGCTGTTGTAACAGAATTTATGACAATGCATTAAAATACTAGGAATGCGGTAAGTGTAAAAAGGTAGTTTTGATATAGCTGTCCACTAACCAGTGCATATATACACTGTCTAATATTTTCATGTGGTCAGAATTTTGTGCATTTATAGAAAAATCCATGTGTTTATGGTAGGAAAGAAAACTTACTATATTCAATAAAATGAAGAGATATGATTATAGCTCTTATTTGTATGGTGTTATCTCTTTTGTCAATCCTTCTGCAGTAGAAATGCAGTTCGTCCTTTAAGAATGTGGTCTTTAAAAACGAAGTCCCCTTCTACCCAGTTTCCTAGAAGCTGATTTACACACACTGATAACATTTTTTTAGGTTCAGGAGAGATAGTATATTTAATAAAACTGACTTTTCAGAAATAGCTTGCATGCCAAAACCCATTTCATCCATTTTATACTCTAAATTCCTTATGTTAGAATCTTATCTGGTGCAAACTTAGAGCAGAACATTTATTTTAATCAGAAAACATGTTAATTGTGTTGCCAAGCAATTGGGTACAGGGCAGTAACTGAAAGATCTATTTCAAGTCATTAAATCATACTGAAAGTTAAATAATAGCCCAAACATAATTATCTAGTTCATTCTATTGAACAAATCTTATCTGAGTGCCTACTATGTGTCAAGCACTATACTGATAATTAGCTTGACAGAGCCCTTTCACGACTATGGGCCTGAGATCAAAGAACAGTTAAGTCCGAGCGGTTATTGGGAAGAGTTGCCTTACACCTACTGCCCAGTAGGACAACAGCTCCTCTGACAATCCCTCTGCTGTATAAGGAAGACACTGGGTGTTTTTTCCTCAACTGCTGTGCCTCATCTGTAAAGCTTTCTTTCCTATGGCTACACAGGCAAGACATGGTGCTATAAGCCCAGAGCTCAACACTGAAACAGAATTTGCCAAAAAAATGAGGTCAGTCTAGCACATAATCACAATTCCAATGGTAAAGTAAGGTAGTACTTTTGACTCAAATTTCAGTGAAGGCGGGCCAACTGAAGCCACCTGCCTGGTGCCTAGAACCCTCTTGTAGCAGCTCAACAATGAAGTGCTATAAATATTCATCCTTTTTTTTTTTTTTTTTTTTTTGTCTTTTTGAAACAGGGTAAATATTCATTCTTAGTGAAATGGCTCAAAGTCACTTTTTTCAACATTAAAATTTTTTTTATTTATTATCTTATATGTATGAGTGTACTATCTGCATGTAAGTAGGTGCACCCCAGCTAGGCTGGAACTCGATATGTAGACCAGGCTGGCCTTGAACTCACAGAAATCCGCCTGCCTCTGACTCCCAAGTGCTGGGATTAAAGACGTGCACCACCACGCCCGGCTCATTGAGGACATCTTAACATACTATTGTTATATTGGTGGTGGAGATTAATCAAAAGCATTAGGAGCTATATGATTCTTAAGAGCTGTTGCATCTGATGTAATGTGTAATGTAACTGAAAAACCAAAGCCAGAGCCGGGCGTGGTGGCGCACGCCTTTAATCCTAGCACTTGGGAGGCAGAGGCAGGCGGATCTTTGTGAGTTCAAGGCCAGCCTGGTCTACAAAGTGAGTTCCAGGACAGCTGAGGCTACAGGGAGACCCTGTCTCAAAAAGACAAAAGAAAAACCAAAGCCATTTAAATTCCGTAAAATACTTGCCTGAACAGTGCACACACCTTTTCAAAAGGTTCCTTGAATAATAACAGTGTTACAAATAACCTCTTTAACCTCCTGTAACAACAGCCTAGCTTTTCAACAGCTGTCAAAATAGATTCTAGTATCCATTCTGCTCCAGTGTTGGAAGAAGATCTTAAAACTGTCAAGGAGTGTCAGGATGTGGGTTACTTCGTCTAAAATGTAACAAAGCTGACTCCTCCAGCTACTGAGAAACTGAGAAAGCACAACTCTGCTTTAAGAAAAAAGATCAATCAAAGGGAGAAGGACAAGAAGATCACACCCAACTGCACATAAAAGTCAGAAACAATGAGCATTCCTTGGTGCAGACTCGGGAGCCGAATCCCAAGCAGGCTCATCTTCCACTACAGACGGGCAACTCTGTGCCACCTCAGGGACTCGGGGCAGGGTTCCCAGACTCAGTAGTGGAAACTGCAAGCACTCCAGTTAACTTCAAATTGTTTTGTTTGTGGTAAAGTGTACCCCATTATTCATGGGGTACAAGTTCAAGATTAACTAGGGTGCTGCCATTTTTCTGGGCTCCATACAAAACAATGAGAAGGGTAAATGTTGCCTTCTCTGAGCCAATGTCCCAGCACCAGAGGTCTAAGACCGTAGCTAAATGGTAACAACAAAAACAAAAACGACATAACTTTTTCCTTTAAAAATTCTTTTAAACTACACAAAAGTTAAATCCACAGGGTACCTGACTGTGCCCTTCAGGAAGGTAACCAGTCCTTGATGGTCACTTTATATTGCAGAATAAGTACTTACAGACACTACATTATTTCACGAATAAAGATTTCAATGTTATCTGCTAACAATAACATTTCCTGAAATGACCAGGGCATAACAACGTACCCTAGTACACAGTTCACATTCAAAGGTCATACATTGTCCCATCTCGGTTAATCACAGGCCATAACAACATACCCTAGTACACGGTTCACATTCAAAGGTCATACATTGTCCCATCTCGGTTAATCACAGGCATAACAACATACCCTAGAGTACACAGTTCACATTCAAAGGTCATACATTGTCCCATCTCGGTCTCTTAAGGACATGCTTTTCCCAGCCCAGAATCCAATCTTGAAGCCCAGGTTTCTATTAGTTGTCACATTTCTGTTGTTTCCCTCACTCTTTCGCGGTTCCTCCCCTAATAGAGCACACAGAGTGGACAGCTGCAATGCAGGGATGGTGTGGAAGCTCTGGGGAGAAGCGAGGCACCTCCTTCGTCATCCCGTACAGATAAGCGTGCTCTATCACCATTCTAGCCTATAAAGAGTTCAATCAAGTACCCAAACACCTCCTGTGTTAACTCTACAAGTCTCTTCCTCTTTCAGGGAGAAGGTAAGAGACAGTCTTTAAAATAAAATGAAACAGAATAAGTCAACAGCAGTGGATAATCTTATCCAAATTCTTCCTCTGGGAAGTGCTGAGCTAAATAACCACAGTCAACACTGTCCATCAGCCACCAGCAGCTTCATATCTGAATCACACAGGATGCTCAAATCTGACCTTATTTTTCTGAGTTTCAGTATTTTGGGGGGGGGGGTTTTTTTTTTTTTGATTTTTGTTTTTTTTTTATTTTATTTTTTTCTTGTCTTTTCAAGACAGGGTCCCAGCTGTCCTAGAACTGTTAGTTTCAGCTGGCCTGGAACTCACTCTGTAGACCAGGCTGGCCTTGAACTCACAAAGATCTGCCTGCCTCTGCCTCTGCCTCCCAAGTGCTGGGATTAAAGGCATGCGCCACCACGCCCGGCAGGGGCACTGGTATCTTTTTGAGACAGGGTCTCCCTATAGCCCCAGCAGCCCTGGACTCACTATGTACACCAGGCTGGCCTTGATCTTACAGAGACCTGCTTGCTTCTGTCCCCTGAGTGCTGGGATTAAAGGTGTGTGCCAGCACGCCTGCTGGAGTCTCAGTATTCGAACTGTGCTCAGGTCGTCTGCAAATGCCACATCATCTGGAAAATGTGCGAACAGCTCACTCTCGACAAAAAAGAAAATGTGAAAATAGAGGTTTTGTTTCAAACAACAAGAAACCATTACACCTTTCTAAATAACATGTGCTCTAAGAAAGGTAAAAGTAGAAATAATATTTTAAAAAAAGAAAAGCTGGGCCAAGTGTGGTGGCACATGCCTTTAATCCCAGCAGTCAGGAGGCAGAGGCAGACAGTTCTCTGTGAATTCAAGGCCTGCCTGGTCTACATAGTGAGCTCCAGGCCAGCTGGGACTACAGGAAGATCCTGTGTCAAAATTACAAAAAAAAAGCATAATTTAAAAAAATTTTTTTCTTATTTAGCTAAGTTATGCAAAAATACTCAAAGTTTTCCATTGAATAGTCTTAGGTTAGATAATAGCTTTTGTAAAATATTACCTCTTTACAAGTAATTCTTTTAAATAATAAAAAGATGTCAACTGACATATAGCACTCCTATGGCATGCTTTAAATGGTTCCACATACACCCAAACAGGGATATTTACAGGCAGGGACAATGATCACAATATAACTTTACTCCAAAGAAATTCTTTAGTAACAGTCTCTGAGTCCTTTACATAAGAAGTGTATTAGATGATCTAATCAATTAAAAGGATGAAAGTTGACAGGTTACACACAGGCCAGCCTAAGAGGATCCTGGCCAGTTTCAGTCCCAACTGATCCAGGCCCAGGGTAAAGGGTGTTCATCAAGAGACTTCAGCTCTTGCTAACCCAGCCAAAAAATATCTGCATTCCTGAAACTTTTGTCCCTTTATTTCAATTGGTCCTTTGAGACTAGTGTTAGCCTTCTTACATATAAAATCCTGCTAATGGCCCATTACCTCCATAATAGAAACTCCATCTCACAGATGAGGCAACTGAGGCTCTGGGGGGTGAAATAAAGTTTAGATGGCAATGTGCTTATTAGACATGAGGCTGAGACCCCCCAAACCTCTATGGCATCCAGCCTTTATCACAAACTTCTTAGAAATAACATGAAAGTTTTTCATCGTGTGTCCATTATGACATCTTTACGTACTTCTATTTTCCTCACAACCTACATGATCAGTCTTTTTTGGACTGGGGCTAGGATTTAAAATTATTTGTATTGAATTATACTTTCGTCAACAAAAATGTACTGAAATTCTCTCATGCCACGGATGCTATCAAGAGGCAGAGGATAAACTTAAACCCATTGAGGCGAGACTGTAGTGGATGGATATCACTCCCCTCTGATGAAAGCCACACAGAGGTACATGCAAGCTGCTAACCAGTTCTGAGGAGGAAGGTACACCCAGGAGGAATGGGGTAGAGGAGGCCTTGGTTGACCACATTCCCACACAAATAAACACCCAGTTTGTATGTGCCTTCATATCACACATATACACACACATACAAATAAATATGAAATTTTTATGAATGGAAAAAAAAATTAAAAGAAATAAATTTAAAGAAGATCAACTTTGAAACTCGGGGTAACAGACCATCCCTCATTCCCAGTATAAGAAGTCATTCGATGTTGTGAGAGTCAGCATGAGAAAGTTGCAAGACATCAAATTCTAGGTCACGAGTGCCCAGGAAGTGACTAGAAATAGCACCAGCCCTTCTACCAACAGGTGGCCATAGCTGAACTCCATATATATCCCCAAATCCTTAACAAAAGGCTGTAGAAGCCTTGACCAGCTGTTTTCATAACATGGTTTTATAAATTAATATTCAGTAATTTCCCACCATTTACAAACAAGGGGGTGAGTGCACTAGCCTTCAAGCAAGTGCTTTGCTCAATTCCAGGTCCTAAGGAGATCTTAATCCAGTAGAGCCAATCCTGCTTTATCAAGGACATTGTGAGCTATTTCCTTTCGAAGGCTGGCAAAGTTCATTTCCTTCTGAAAATCTGCCCATCCATGCAGAGTAACAGAATCATCTGTTCTTAAAAAGAGGGAAGGCTGGAGAGATGGCCTAGCGGTTAAGAGCGCCGACCGCTCTTACAGAGGACCCAGGTTCGATCCCCAGCACCCACATGGCGGCTGAGAACCGTCTGAAACTCCAATTCCAGGAGAACTCCAGTTCCAGGGGTGACCTCCGCGGCATTGCACGACACAGGTGCACACACCTGCATGCAGACAGTACATTCATACATACAAATACAGAAATAAATTTTAAAAAAGGGGGGGGAGGCTTCCAGGCATGGTGGCGCACACCTTTAATCCCAGTACTCGGGAGGCATAGGTAGGCAGATATTTCTGAACTCAAGGCCAGCCTGGTCTATAGTGAGCTCTAGGCTAGCTGGGACTAAAGGGAGACCCTGTCTCAAAAAGACCAAAAAAAGGGGGTGGAGTGGGGAGGCCTGAATGAATGCCCTTTCCATAATACTGAAAAAAAAAAAACCAAAAGCTTATTGGAGAACAGTCAAGTTACACAGAGAGGCACTGACATGGATGAATCAAAAAGAATTTGTCCAAGATTAAATATCTAAAATATTACAGTAAGCCATTAAGGCTAACATTAAAATTTTTATTATTTATTTTGCTTATTTTTGTATACATTTTTTATTTTTTTAATTTTAGTTATTATTTTTATTTTCTGTATCTGAGTGTATTGCCTGCACCTAGGTAGGTGCACTTGTGTCATACCATGCACGTGGAGGTCAGAAGAGGGCATCAAATCCCCTGGAACAGGAATTACAGATGGTTGTTAGCCTCTATGTGGGTGCTGGGAACTGAACCCTGGTCCTCTACAAGAGCAGCCTGTGCTCTTAACTGCTAAACTGTCTCACCTGATTTATTTATTTTTATTTTATGTGGTTTTGCCTGCATGTATGTAACTGCACTGTGTGCATGTAATGCTCTTAGAGGCCAGAGAAGGCATTGGATTCCCTGGAACCAAAGTTGCACAGCTGCCATATTGGTGCTGGTATCTGAACCCAAGTCCTCTGCAAGAGTAGCCAGTGCTCTTAACTGCTGAGCTGTTTCTCCAGGACCCCACCCCCACCCCTGTCTTTGAGACAGGGACTCCCTGTAGCCCCAGTTGGCCTGGAACTTACCATGTAGGCCAGGCAGGCCTAGATCTCATAGAGATCCACTTGCCTCTGCCTCTCAAGTGCTCAGTCTAAAGGTGTGCACCATCAAGCCCTGCTTATTTATTTATTTCTGCTGGGGATTGAACCAAGAGCCTCTTTTGATCTACCACCGAGAAATCTCCCCAGCCAGAGAATTGTTTTTCTTTCTTTTTTTTTTGGGGGGGGGGTCTTTTGAAGACAGGGTCTCCCTGTAGCCCCAGCTGTCCTGGAATTTGCTCTGTAGACCAGGCTGGCCTTGAACTTACAAAGATCTGCCTGCCTCTGCCTCCCAAGTGCTAGGATTAAAGGCATGCACCACCATGCCCAGCTTGAGAATCTTTCTTTTTCAATGCCAACATTTCTATTTCCCTCAGACTTAGAGTAGATCTTCCACATTCTTGAGATGGAAGATTTAACATGGGATCAGAAATGTGACAGTGACCTTAGCCACATGTCTAACCACTTGAACCCTAACTTTCTGCACCTGCAAACTGAAAATTATTTCTATTTGGTGGAATTTATGTATGCTAAACACCAGTTATTAAGTATTCTCTGTGTGAAGTGTCCAAGTGAGAAGTATATTATCTATCGTAATAGGTTGCTTTAATTGTCATAACCGCTAGCTCTCCTCCTTGGTGTCATTAATCCATTAAATAATTGGAGTTGGGACTATCTGCATAGTGCTCAGCACATATATAGTGTGAGAGAGAGAGAGAGAGAGAGAGAGAGAGAGAGAGAGAGAGAGAGAGAGACAAAAAAATCTATTTCAGGATGAGCATTCCTAACCCAGAAACCCAAACTCTGACAGGCTGCAAAATGTGAAAAATGTGAACACCAAGAAGATGCTCAAAAACAAAAGAAATAACAGTCTATTCATCTCAGTGCATCTTTTCTTCAATGTGGTAGCTCACCTTGTCATGGTGGCCTAGCCCACTGCCTGCTTCACAAAAGAACAGAATAGCTCTACAGTCTCTAACTCATAAGCAAAAAGCCACAAATCTGTGGCTCAAGCCACTCAAGAAGTATAGGAGGAATATTCTGGAAGTCATTTGAGGCTATTCATATTCTCCCCCTCCCCTTTTCCTCTTCCCTGAAATCATTCTGTTCTTTTACCTTCATTCCTGATGACTCACAGAACCTAGAGAATCTTAAACTCAAAAGGGACTTTGGAAGTCACCTTAGAGGTCCCATCTTCCATTCTTAATGCATAGGCCCTGATGGCTGCAGTAGAAAGACACAGGAACTTCAGAATCTAGGCTATATGTTTCCAAGTGGAGAGCGCCCACCTCATCTCACGAGAGGAATAAATTAGATAATGTAGGCAAATAATTCAGGGTGGTGCCTGGCACAGGGTAGGTGCTTTATAATAGGCTTTAGTCTCATTTAGAAACCCAATTCTAGCCAGGCGTGGTGGCACACACCTTTAATCCAAGCATTTGGGAGGCAGAGGCAGGAGGATATTTGTGAGTTCAAGGCCAGCCTGGCCTACAGAGTGAGTTCCAGGACAGCTGGGGCTACAGGGAGACCCTGTCTCAAAAAGACAAAAAAAAAAAGAAACCCAATTCTATGTCCAGTCTGCGGGTGAAGTCTCATCTTCCTCTGTTGAAACCCAAGCCAGTCCCTCTTCCGTATATTCAGTGTCTAGCTAGCTACGATTGGGAATACTTTTGCTTTATTTTGAGCTGTAAATGGACTACAACTTCCACTATTGCCCTCTATAGAGATAGAGAATTTAAGCCTTACACTCCAAGCCAACCTCCCAAGCAACCAATGACAGACAGTCCCCCCCTTACCTTCCTCTCAGTTTACTGGGGTTTTCAAGTTGGTGTTCCCCACCACACTCTCTCCTGACTCTATCTCTTGCCTGACCACATCCTGACTTGTGCATCTCTTCAAAATATGTACCCTAAACTGCGCTCCAGCCTCCAAGAAGAATGTGGTCAGCAGTGCAGACTTGCTATGAATATAGCAACTACATTAAAGAGTTTAGTGGTTTGGGGCAACCACACTGTGACATTATTCAAATGCAGCTTCAAGTCTACTAAACCAGAAATCCTTTAATGGGTGCTACCGATGAACTATACCTTCCCCAAGATTTAAGGAACGCCAAGGAGAGGGCTACTCTTTAATTGTTTACATATTATCTTATTATAGTCAAATATTTGGGGTTGTGATTCTGCTACCAAGCCCTCAGTTGTTCCTCAACGTTTGCACACCCATCTCACAGACACATTTCTGGGCTCAGCAAACACTGGAGGGTCTGGTGTGGCGACCAGCTTCTGGGAGCTGTGATCTGAAAGCAACTCTCCCTCAGTGTTCGCTTCTCTCTAGTCTTGGAGTTTCTCTCACATCCTAGCATGAGGCCCCTACAAATGTGGTTCAGTATCCGCACATCTTCAAACCTGGAAGTACAGAGACTTAGCACCCTGGGACCACACTGAACCAAAGGAAGAAGGAGACCAGTATGTACAAGCCCAACTCTCTGTCCCTTGCCACTTCCAAGGCACATTGCACATGGCTCGTCAGAGCCTCTAGGGATGAAGCCCCCAACACCCTCAGTAGTGACCAGCTCCATCACATGCTATGCTGTTTCTTCCTCCTTCCCCGTTTCTCTCTTCTTCATTCCCTTTCCTGTTGTCTGGGATCAATGTACACAATGAAACATTGGCATGCTCAGCCCTTGCCTCAGGCTCTGCCTTCCTGGTGACCCTGGCTTGACTTTGAATTCATGTACCTCTAGGCACCGTATCAGAGATCAGAGCCAGGCCTGCCGGTTACCAAAAAGCCATCTGTTTTGTTTTTTTTTTTTTGTCCTTTTTTGAGACCAGGTCTCCGCCTGTAGCCCCAGCTGTCCTGGAACTCACTCTGTAGGCCAGGCTGGCCTTGAACTCACAAAGATCCACCTGCCTCTGCCTCCCAAATGCTAGGATTAAAGGTGTCTGCCACCACGCCTGGCTAGAATTGGGTTTCTAAATGAGACTGAAGCCTATTATAAAGCACCTACCCTGTGCCAGGCACCGCCCTGAATTATTTGCCTACATTATCTAATTTATTCCTCTCATGAGATGAAGTGGGCGCTCTCCACTTGGAAACATATAGCTCAGATTCTGAAGTTCCTGTGTCTTTCTACTGCAGCCATCAGGGCCTATGCCCGGTACCAAAGCCATCTTAAAACCATACAACTAGACTCACCCATCCCATCTTTCCATTTCATTCATCAGGAAATGGGGGGTTGTCAAGGCTCTGTGAAAATGTAAATTTGAGATGCCCACCAGAATTCTTGTGACTGCCCAGAACACAGCAGGCTCTCAGCAAATGCTCTCTCCTTCCCTCTCCCACTTCCCTGTGAAAAGGGAAATGACCGTAGCTTAGCGTTTTCTGGTGCACCCTTCCTATCCTTAGGAAACCCAGGCCGCTGGTCCCATTTCCTCATCTAGTACTTGCAAACCGCATTGTGGGGGGTTTCCCTCCTCCTTATTTTTTCTTTTTCTCTCTCTCTCTCTCTCTCTCTCTCTCTCTCTCTCTCTCTCTCTTACTGTGTTGCTCCTATATGCACACATGTTCAGGTCACAGGTCAACATTAGGTGTCTTTCTCACAGTCTCCACTTTATAGTTCTGCACTTTTGAAACATTCTCTCACTGAATCTGGAGCTTGCCCATTCAACTAGACTGGCTGGCCAGGGAGCCCCAGTACCTGCCTATCTGCTCCTCCCAGGGCCTGGATTCCAGCACTTGTCAGACTTTTCCATTGGGAGTAGGAACTGAGATTCTCATTGCAGTGAGCACTTCACTCAGTGAGCCATCTCCCCAGCTCAACAAATCAATGCTTTCAACGTTCTTCGGAAATACTGCACAGGACAAGATGCTCATCAGCAATCCCTACAATACACAGAGCCTCCCCTACGCTTTCTCTTCCTCCCCCTCCCTTCCTCCTCTCCTCTCCTTCTCCTCTCCCCCTTCTCTTCTCCCCCTTCAACTCCTCTATCCCCCCTTCCCTTTCCTCCTCCTCCTCCCTCTCTTTTTCCTCTTCCTCCTCCACTACCACCACCACCTCTTTCTTCTCCTTCACCTCTTCCTCATCCTCTTTTGGAGACAGGATTTCACTATGTCGCTCAGGTTAGCCTCAAACTCTAAATCCTTCTGTTTCGACCTTTGAGGCTCTTGGATTACAGTGCACACCACTACACCAGCTTCTTCCTTTTCTCTTTTCAAATTAAGACTATTGTTTATCTGGAGGCTTTGATGCTGCCTCTATTTTTTACCTTTTCAAAAATGCAAAAGTACTTGAGTGCTGTCACTTTAGTCATACACTGAATCTGCTGAAATCACACATCAGTGCCTATGCACAGACAGGATGTACACAGCATAGGCAGCATTACCTACATATGGGTGCTGCACACACAGTCTACTGACAGATCAGGATATGCTTGGTTCAGAAATTCCACTGACTGTACTCCGTAAGCAAAGGCTGGGGAAGTGGAAAGAGATGTTTCCCATCTGGCCTCTGGAACTTGCCTTCTCACTCTTTCTTTTTTAATTAATTTATTTATTTATTTTTATGTGTATGAATGTATTGTCTGCATGCAGGTCTGCGCACCCGTGTCGTGCGATGCCGCGGAGGTCAGAAGAGGGTCTCGAATTCCCCTGGAACTGGAGTTCTCCTGGAACTGGGCCGACCGCTCTTGCAGAGGACCCGGGTTCGATCCCCAGCACCCACATGGCGGCTGAGAACCGTCTGTGACTCCAGTTCCAGAGATCTTTTAGAATTAGGTTTCAGGGTGGCTGGAGAGTTGGCCTAGTGGTTGAGAGTGCCGACTGCTCTTGCAGAGGACCCGGGTTCGATTCCCAGCATCCACATGGCGGCTGANTCAGTTTCTGGTCTTTTATTAACCTTCATTCCTGATGACTCACAGAACCTAGAGAATCTTAAACTCAAAAGGGACTTTGGAAGTCACCTTAGAGGTCCCATCTTCCATTCTTAATGCATAGGCCCTGATGGCTGCAGTAGAAAGACACAGGAACTTCAGAATCTAGGCTATATGTTTCCAAGTGGAGAGCGCCCACCTCATCTCACGAGAGGAATAAATTAGATAATGTAGGCAAATAATTCAGGGTGGTGCCTGGCACAGGGTAGGTGCTTTATAATGGTTTAGTCTCATTTAGAAACCCAATTTCTAAGCCAGGCCGTGGTGTCACACACCTTACAATGCCAAGCATTTGGGAGGCAGAGGCAGGAGGTATATTGTGATTCAAGCCAGCCGCCTACAGAATGATGTCCCAGGACAGCTGGGGCTACAGGGAGACCCTGTCTCCCAAAAAGACAAAAAAAAAAAAGGAAAGCCCATTCTATGTCCAGTCCTGCGGGTGAAGTCTCATCTTCCTCTGTTGAAACCCAAGCCAGTCCCTCTTCCGTATATTCAGTGTCTAGCTAGCTACGATTGGGAATACTTTTGCTTTATTTTGAGCTGTAAATGGACTACAACTTCCACTATTGCCCTCTATAGAGATAGAGAATTTAAGCCTTACACTCCAAGCCAACCTCCCAAGCAACCAATGACAGACAGTCCCCCCCTTACCTTCCTCTCAGTTTACTGGGGTTTTCAAGTTGGTGTTCCCCACCACACTCTCTCCTGACTCTATCTCTTGCCTGACCACATCCTGACTTGTGCATCTCTTCAAAATATGTACCCTAAACTGCGCTCCAGCCTCCAAGAAGAATGTGGTCAGCAGTGCAGACTTGCTATGAATATAGCAACTACATTAAAGAGTTTAGTGGTTTGGGGCAACCACACTGTGACATTATTCAAATGCAGCTTCAGTCAACTAAACCCGAAATCCTGTTAATGGGTGCTACCGATGAACGATAAACTTCCCCAAGATTAGGAACGCAAGGAGAGGCTACTCTTTAATTGTTAACATATTATCTTATTATAGTCAAATATTTGGGGTTGTGATTCTGCTACCAAGCCCTCAGTTGTTCCTCAACGTTTGCACACCCATCTCACAGACACATTTCTGGGCTCAGCAAACACTGGAGGGTCTGGTGTGGCGACCAGCTTCTGGGAGCTGTGATCTGAAAGCAACTCTCCCTCAGTGTTCGCTTCTCTCTAGTCTTGGAGTTTCTCTCACATCCTAGCATGAGGCCCCTACAAATGTGGTTCAGTATCCGCACATCTTCAAACCTGGAAGTACAGAGACTTAGCACCCTGGGACCACACTGAACCAAAGGAAGAAGGAGACCAGTATGTACAAGCCCAACTCTCTGTCCCTTGCCACTTCCAAGGCACATTGCACATGGCTCGTCAGAGCCTCTAGGGATGAAGCCCCCCCAACACCCTCAGTATAGTGACCAGCTCATCAATGCTATGCTGTTTCTTCCTCCTTCCGCCGTTGTCTCTCTTCTTCATTCCTTTCCTGTTTGTCTGGGATCATGTACAACAATGAAAACATTGGCATTGCTCGAGCCCTTGCCTCAGGCTCTGGGCCTTCCTGGTGACCCATGGCTGACTTTTGAAGTTCATGTACCTCTAGGCACCGTATCAGAGATCAGAGCCAGGCCTGCCGGTTATCCAAAAGCCATCTTTTTTTTTTTTTTTTTTTTGTCTTTTTTGAGACAGGGGTCTCCTGTAGCCCCAGCTTCCTGGAACTCACTCTGGTAGGCCAGGCTTGCCTTGACACCTCCTAACTAAAGACACCTGCCTCTGCCCTCCCAAATGCTAGATTAAAGTGTCTGCCCACCGAGCGCCTGGCATACGAATTGGGTTTCTAAAATGAGACTGAAGCCTATTATAAAGCACCTACCCTGTGCCAGGCACCGCCCTGAATTATTTGCCTACATTATCTAATTTATTCCTCTCATGAGATGAAGTGGGCGCTCTCCACTTGGAAACATATAGCTCAGATTCTGAAGTTCCTGTGTCTTTCTACTGCAGCCATCAGGGCCTATGCCCGGTACCAAAGCCATCTTAAAACCATACAACTAGACTCACCCATCCCGCTTCCATTTCATTCTCAGGAATGGGGGGGTTGGTCAAGGCTTGTGAAAATTGTAAATTTTGAGATGCCCACCAGAAATTCTTGGGACTGCCCAGAACACAGCAGGCCTCTCAGCAAATGCCTCTCTCCTTCCCTCTCCCACTTCCCGGTGAAAAGGGAAATGACGTACTTGAGCGTTTTCTGGTGCACCCTTCCTATCCTTAGGAAACCCAGGCCGCTGGTCCCCATTTCGCTCACTGTACTGCAAAGGTCCTTTCCTCTCCCCTCTTCAAACTCGCTCTCTGGGGTTCCCTCTCTCCTTCATTTTTTCTTTTCCTCTCTCTCCTCTTGCTCTCCTCTTCTCTCTCTTCCTCTCTCCTCTTTCGTCTCTTACTGTGTTGCTCGTATGCACACATGTCAAGGTCACAGTGTCAACATTAAGGTGTCTTTCTCACAGTCTCCACTTTATAGTTTCTGGCACTTTGAAACATTTCTCTCACTGACATCTGGAGCTTGCGCCATGTTAGACTAGACTGGCTGGCCCAGGGAGCCCCGGAGATCTGTACCGTCTGCTCCTCCCAGGGCCCTGGATGTCCAGCACTTGTCAGACTTGTCCATTGGGAGTAAGGAACTGAGATTCTCATGCAGTGAGCACTTCTACTCAGTGAGCATCTCCCCAGCTCAACAAATCACATGCTTTCAACGTTCCTTGGAAAATTACTGCACAGGACAAGATGCTCATCAGCAATCCCTACAATACACAGAGCCTCCCTACAGCTTTCTCTTCCTCCCCCTCCCCCTCCCTCCTTCCTCTCCTCCTTTCCTCCTCTCCCCCTTCGCTTTTCTCCCCTTTAACTCCTCTACCCACCTTCCCTTTTCCTCCTCCTCCTCCCTCTCTTTTTTCCTCTTCCTCCCTGCCACTACCACGCACCACCTCTTCTTCTCCTTCACCTCTTCCTCATCCGCTCTTTTGGAGACAGGATTTGCACTATGTCGCTCAGGTTTAGCGCTCAAACTCAAAATCCTTCTTAGTTTCGACCTTCGAGGCTCTTGGATTACGAGTCACCACCACTCACACCAGCTTTCTTCCTTTTCTCTTTTCAAATTAAGACTATTGTTTATCTGGAGGCTTTGATGCTGCCTCTATTTTTTACCTTTTCAAAATGCAAAAGTACTTGAAGTGCCTGTCACTTTAGTCATACACTGAATCTGCTGAAATCACACATCAGTGCCTATGCACAGACAGGATGTACACAGCATAGGCAGCATTACCTACATATGGGTGCTGCACACACAGTCTACTGACAGATCAGGATATGCTTGGTTCAGAAATTCCACTGACTGTACTCCGTAAGCAAAGGCTGGGGAAGTGGAAAGAGATGTTTCCCATCCTAGGCCCTCTGGAACTCCTGCCGCGTTCTACACTCTTTCTTTTTAATTAATTATTTATTAGTTTTTTATGTGTATGAATTGTATTGTCTGCAGCAGGTTCTGCGCACCCATGTCAGTGGCATGGCCGGGAGTACAGAAGAGGCGGGCCTCGGTATCCCTCTGAACTGGGAGTTCCTCACTGGGAACATGGAGTAAGACGTTCTCAGCCGCCATGGGTGGGTGCTGGGATGCATCGAACCCGCGGTCCTCTGCAAGAGCAGAGTCGGCGCATCTTAACCGCTAGGCCATCCCTCCAGCCCCCCGCCGCTTCTCACTCTTTGCAACCAATACATCCATAGCTTCAGAAAAAGTAAAAAACCAAGTAGCCAGGGCGTGGTGGCGCATGCCTTAATCTAGCACTCGGGAGGCAGAGGCGAGGCGATTCTTTGTGAGTTCAACGCCAGCCTGGTCTAACAGAGTGAGTTCCCAGGACAGCTTGGGGCTATACAGGGAGACACTGTCTTGAAAAGCCAAAAAAAAAAAAAAAAAAAGAAAAAGAAAAAGAAAAAAAGTTAAAAACTTTCTCCTTCCAGAAGCCTCATTTTCCATGAGCTACTTACTGTTCATCAGAGCGCCTGGAATTTCCAGCAAGGTCAATCCAAACAGCTCAGTGCAGAGCACAACAGAGCCCAGCTCTGCCTTCTTCAAATGTAGGCTTGCTTCAGGGTGTGTGATACAGTTCAAAGAACCAGATAGTGAATGATAGCTGAAAGCAGTCTACAAAATGCTTGGTACGAGGGCTGGAGAGATGGCTCAGTGGTTAAGAGTGCCAACTGCTCTTGCAGAGGACCCGGGTTTGATTCCCAGCACCCACATGGCAGCTAAGAACCATCTTTAAGCCAGGCATGATGGTGCACCCCTTTAATCCTAGCACTTGGGAGGCAGAGGCAGGCAGATCTCTGTGAGTTCAAGGCCAGCCTGGTCTATGGAATGAGTTCCAGGCCAGCTGGGGCTACAGGGAGACCCTATCAAAAAAAATGTTTGATATCATAACAAGTGATCACAGTGCAAAGATGAAAAGCGTGCCTGGCTCAGCCCCTATGTGTAAGTAACACTTGAAAAGATTTTTAGGCTACTGATTCATCATATGAGACACACATCACTGGGATACTACAAATTAATCTATGGCGATTTTCCAGGACCTGGATAGAGAGCTGAGTGTACACTGCTAGTTAGAAGAGACAACAGAGTCCCCAGAGCACCCTATCCTATCCCCTCCTCCCCCACCTTCCAGAGATGGCTACCACTGGAACAGAAGATTAGCAACAGGGAATGTACCATGAAACCACAAAGAAAGACTCTACATGACCTTTCTCACAGCAAGTTCAGGTTAGCAAAAAAACATTGGGCCCATCTCCAACACAAAAGCCAGGGGAGCCAGCTTAGAACATGACCCCAAATGAAGACTCTAATAGACTAACAGACTCTAATGACACAGGATAGAAGCTGAGATGGTAGAAAGAGCACTTGGCTTAGGATGGTCCAAACTCAATCTCAGATTAGATGCTCATGACTATCAACTGAAGTCCTGTCTCAGAGCCTGGGAAAATCACAGCACGTGGCCACAGATTTTCAAATGGTTCTCCTTCAACAGTTAAAGTTCCACATAAGTTTTTAATCTGCAAATAAAAATCTTTGGGTACACACCTACCGCTTGAATGTCCCTGTACCAAACCACATCTAAATTACCTCACATCTCTAATGGTCTATGTTCTTTCTGTTCAAAGTCTGATCCACACACCTTCAGCACAAACATCACCTGGGATACTGTTACATAGCTCAGGCCACACCACAGACTTCCGTAATCAAGAGAATTCAATACCAAGACCCCAAAATTAACTGGTATGCATATTAAATTGAGAAAAATAAGCCTAAAATACATCTTTATCACCAAACCAGTGTTTTGGGTGTTATTGCTTACCATCAGCTCTAATCAAAGTAGCCTACGAAAGCATTTTACTAAGAGGAAACATGGGAACCATTACTAAATCTACAGACCTTAAGAAGGATTAAAATGTTGGTTGGACATTTTTTTCCTACATTTAAATATCTTAGAAATCATTGGATTGACCCAGAAGAAATTCTTGGAGGACTATAGCCCAGTACTTCTCTCTCTCTTTCTCATTCCTTCATGGCCAGGACACCTGGTCCCATACATGGTGCGTACATGGAGTGTTCTCCCTAATGAAACTGGCATTAGACATAGTGAAGAGTCAGGCACCTGGTGTGCTCTTGGGCACTTCCTTCCAAGCTGTGCTCAAGGTGACATCCATCCACCCAGCTCCTTGCACCGCCTAAACCACTGTACTCTTTCCCCTTCATTCAACTCCAGCTTGGTTCTGTCACTGCAATCATAACATTGAGCAGCTGTTGATGGTGTAAGTATTCCATCTGTGTTTGTTTTACCTCTACAACTTGAGTAGAAGCTCCTTGAGATGAATTATTACACCGGTTCCACCCTTTGGCAGAGCACCCAGCTCTCTGCTTGGGGAGTCTACATATAGACTCTGAAGAACCCACAGTCCCTTGCTGAGTATTCACCTCTTGCTACCATCCTAATGGCAATATCTACTACATAATAAAAAAAAAAAAATGGAATCACTAGAATTTTGTTCCTAGTAGACTAAGATCACAAAGCAATATTAAAATGTTGATATGTGCAGTAGGAACAAAATCCAGGAACGCGCTTCTGAGTCCTACGGCTCCGTGGAAGAGCAGGCCATTTCCTAGGCACTCCATGCTCACTCTTTGGGTGCCAGCTTCAGAGTAAGTCCCAAGCCTTGGCTGACAGAAAGAGAAAGAGAGAGAGAGAGAGAGAGAGAGAGAGAGAGAGAGAGAGAGAGAGAGAGAGAGAGAGAGAGAGAGAGAGAGAGAGGAGGGGGAGAGAGAGAGAGAGAGAGAGAGAGAGAGAGAGAGAGAATATACTCACTCTAGTTCTGAAAGTTCTGCTTTCTTTGGGAGAATCCTGCCTCAGGCAGCCTCCATAAAAGCAAAAAATAGCTCAGAAGAGACTTCTGATTCTGCATCTTAGTCTGTGGGAACGAAATGAGCTAAGTCAAGTCTTGGAAGAAGTGACTAGGAAGGATGAAAGGGCTAAGGACTCAAGTAGTGATTATACTAAGAAAAATGAAAAGTTTTGAGCTCCCCATTTTCTGGCACACTGGTGACATGGGTACTTCACCAAGGACTAGATGACTTAACCTCCAATTCCTCCTCAAGTCAGAGAGAAGCTACACTCCCCTCTGGGCTGCCTTCTCTTGAGAATTACACCTCTATGGAACCAAGCGCTGTTTTCAGTTACCTCTCTCAACCCTTCCAGACCTCAGTTTGCCCTGCTTGTTTTTGCAAACATAAACAAGTCAATTTGACTCTTGTGAACTCTTTGAGTTGCTTTGATGGGCTGGATTATAACACATCCTTAGTTGCTGAAGCTCGTGATCACTCACAAGTAAACAGCCAAATCCAAGGCATCCCCAGCACAGGGTGTGAACCACACCACCAGCTACGATGTGCAGTTGTAACTTGCTGAGACCTCAGAGCAACCCAAAGACAATCACAACACCCTACCAGAGAAGCGGATCAAGCGGAAACCTGACTACATACTCACTTACCCTAATCATTTCTTCTTTTCATAGCCACCAAACTGAAGAAAAATGTTGAAAATTTACTTGAGAAAACTGAGTCAGGGCTTCATTTTTTTAGAACGAAGTTAAAATATAGAAGGTAGAATGCAATGGTCACATCTTCCCCTTCTTAGTCATTTTTCAGTGCAAAGATCCCCATTAGCACTAAACCAGTTCATGTTACGGAAGGTGAGTTCAAACCTGCAGGATAAAACAGAGCCTTGCTGGGTCATTAACCAGGAACTTCTAGACAATAATGAGGCTTATCATCATCACCTTACAGATGAGAAAAAAAAAAAAAGCGCAGAAATTGATGTATTAGTCCAGTCTGACAGATTTCAAATATGCACTCCAAGAATCACTGCAACTTCTGCCTGCCTGTGGATATAAATAAATAGGGCTCAGGAACAGTACCTTCCTTTCTCCCTAGTTCGGTCCTTCCCTCTTCCCCTTACACTGATGCTGACAACCCCCATGGTACCTTGGGACAACAACCCTGACAGAAACAGCCAGAACCAACTGCCTCATTGTCCCGTTTCTGTCTCTCAGAGGATAGGCACATGGTAGGTCAGCTCTTCTCTAGAAGTGTACAAGCACACACAGACAAGCACAATGCCTACCACACATGCCTGTAGTATATACACGCCCATAGATCATGCTATTAACACACACACACACACACCATGTGTATCATACCTATACAACACAAACACAACCCCATTCCATAATATACCTTCACCACACACATATATGCCATAATAGTCATACTCCCATACCATACATCCATACCCACATACCATAAACTCACACCCATACACCATATCTATATACATATATATCCCACTACCCACATCATACTACCCACACCACACCACAACATACCCACACACTGCACTATTCACACCCATAAAACATACATACTTGCTGTATGCACATTGTACCCACCTACCCACATACCACACATACAATCCACACATCACACTACTCACACCCCTACAATATACATATACTACACATATCAATCTACCTACACCACACATACAAACCCAAATGCCACACTATTCACAACCCCTCACCATACACACCACACTCATACACATGTCACACACATCATATATACACACCATACACATCACAGTCCATACATACATACATTACACACATCAATCTATCCATACCACACATTCCACACACACATATGCCAAACATATCATACATACACACCACATTATCTATACTGCATAGACACCACAGACCATACACATACATGTCACATACACCATACTATACACCTCCTACTGCACATATATGCCATACATACCACATGCTGATACACCACCACGTACCATATACACCATACTAAAACATCACACACCCATAACTACACACACATGTGAACCACTGCCCATACCACACATAAATCCTCCTACCACACTCCTCATGTCCACATACCATGCATTCTCATCGCACACACCCCACATCTACACTACCCACATCACACATCAAACATACTGCACAGGCCTCGGTACCTGCAGCACACACACCTCTTTGAGTCCCTTTCCCGTTCCCTCTTCCTTCTCAGCATGCTCCTGGGGCGGGGGAGGGGGCGCAAGTCTATCCTGGTGCTCTGTAGGATGAACTCCTTGGGCGGCCACACCCTGTGCACACATCACTTCTTTAATTTCTGCATCTTACAGCTCAGCACTCCACATGCTTGCAGTGGACTGTCTCCTACATACAACCATCCTTCCATACAACAACAGCTGTACAAATGCTCTCCTCCCTTCTTAAGAAATGCCTTCTAGGGGCTGGAGAGATGGCTCAGTGGTTAAGAGCACTGACTGCTCTTGCAGAGGACCTGGGTTTGATTCCCAGCACCCACATGGCGGCTGAGAACTGTATTTAACTCCAGTTCCAGGAAAATCCAACGCCCTCTTCTGACCCCCGCAGCATTGCACAACACGGTGCACCACCCTACATGCAGACAGTTCAGTCATACACATAAAAAAATAAGTAAAATTTTAAAAAAAGAAATGCCTTCTGACTCCTCATTGTAAGCTTCTTTATAAACAGAACCAACTCGGGGCTGGAGAGATGGCCTAGCGGTTAGGAGAGCCGACTGCTCTTACAGAGGACCCGGGTTCAATCCCCAGCACCCACATGGTGGCTGAGAACCATCTGTAACTCCAATTCCAGGAGAACTCCAGTTCCAGGGGAATCCAACACCCTCTTCTGACCTCCACAGCATTGCATGACATGGGTGCACAAACCTCCATGCAGACAATACATTCATACACATAAATTAAATAAATAAATAAATAAATAAATAAATAAATAAATAAATAAATAAAAATAAACAGAACCAACTCTTACTCACCCTTCTGGACTCAAATCAAGCATGTGTCCTATTCAGTGATGTATTCTATGCCTTCACCAGAGCAATCTGCTGCTCTGTTCACAGTGCCCGAGCATGCCTCCTTCTGTACATCTCATTCCTGTCTCTATGCTTTAGAACCCATGATTCCGCATTAGTTATTCATTCAACACTGAGCATATCTATTATGTACCAGGCACTGGACTATAGCAGGATACCTTTGCATTCCTGAGGATTTCCTGACAAAAATAGTAGGCAGTGAGAAAGTGTGTGTTGAGTGAATAAATGACTGAAAAAACTACAAATAATATCTTATTTACTCCATCAAGAAAATCTCTTCTGCTGCTCTCTTTTTTACTTCATGTCTGATCTAAAAAAAGTAAGCGAGGGTAGAAGACAGAATACCTGTTCTATGGAAACCCAAAGCTGTGGAAGCCACAGAACCAGCATCCTCTCCACTAATGACAGCAAGTACACTCCTACCGTCAGTTCCCAGTCATTTTTGTCGGAGCATCATCAGCTCAGATAATCCTTTCTCCTATAATTATAAGTAAGCAACAATGTTTTGCCATCTACTTTCTAAAAACATAATTCCCCTCAAAATACCAGCATCCTCTCCACTAATGACAGCAAGTACACTCCTACTGCCCGTCAGTTCCCAGTCATTTTTGTCGGAGCATCATCAGCTCAGATAATCCTTTCTCCTGTATTTAATTATAAGTAAGCAACAGAGCTGGGCATGGTGGCGCACGCCTTTAATCCTAGCACTCGGGAGGCAGAGGCAGGCGGATCTCTGTGAGTTCAAGGCCAGCCTGGTCTACAGAGTGAGTTCCAGGTCAGCTGGGGCTACAGGGAGACCCTGTCTCGAAAAGACAAAAAATAAAAATAAATAAATATAAGTAAGCAACAATGTTTTGCCATTTACTTTCTAAAAACATAATTCCCCTCAAAATATGTGCTATTTTGTAAGTTAAAAGTTTGTGTGGGTTAACTTATAAATCTTGATTTATTACATACTTTCCACTAAAAAACAAATTTCAAATACAAAATGACAAAAAGCCATAAATACCACACCACTTGTTTTCTTTGCAAAACTGCAAATGAAGTTGAAGAATTTCATTTTGCCATTATGCAAATATTGAGCCCCTGCTAGTCCCAGAAACAGTTATCTACATTGAAGTCACAGTGTGAGCCCGGGCTGGAAGCTAAAGTGCCCTTATCTAAGGCCATGAGAATTCTAAAAACGGCACTACTTAGAGAGGTGGCATGACCAATACCCTTGACCAAGGCTGGAGTAAAAAGGCAAAACAGTCACACGAATCCATGAAAATGCTGTTGGTCAGCTTTTTGTCACTGTAATAAATTCTGGATGTAATTACTTACAAAGAGAAAGTTCATTTTGGCTCACAGCTTGGAGGTTTCATTCCATGAACATTTGGCCCTGTTGTCTTGGGCCTGCTGTAGCATCTCATGGGACAGCAGAAACGTTCTCATTATAGTCAGAGAGACAAAGAAAGGAGGAAGGAGGGGTCAGGTCAGGCTACCCTCTCCAAAAGCACACTCCCAGTGATCTGAAGCCTCCCACTACACTCCATTTCTTCTTTTTTAAAATATTTTATCTATATTATGTGTATTGCCTATACGTATATAAGTGCACTGTGCAGTGCAATGCCCACAGAAGTCAGAAGAAGACATCAGATTCCCCTGAAACTGAAGTTACAGATGGTTGTTAGCCACTATGTGGGTGCTGGGATTCGAACCTGGGTCCTCTGCAAGAGCAGCCAGTGATCTTAACCACCAATCCATCTCTCCATAGATTCTGCTTCTTAAAGCTTACATTGCCTTGCAATAGTGCACAGCAGGGAACCGAGTGGGGAATGGAGTTTCCAATACTAGGCTTTTGGGACACTCCACATCTAAACCATAGTGGAAACTGAGCCAACTCCATTCTTTGGATCTCTGATGGTTGTGAACCCAAGGCAATGGATAAACTAGTGCATCTCTAAATTCTTAGTAAATTTGTTTTTTGGTCTCTTTGAGACAGGGTCTTTCTGTAGCCCCAGCTGTCCTGGAACTCACTATGTAGACAAGGCTGGCCTTGAAGTCACAGAGATCCACCTGCCTCTGCCTCCCAAGTACTGGGATTAAAGGTGTGTACCACCACGTCAGGCCTATTCTTAGTAAATTTAAGGAAATGAAAAGTTATTATCAATCAGATTTCAGTGACTGAAGAAAAAAAGAAAAGTTATTATCAAAACACATCCCACAGATCTCTAATATTTGATCCACACTAAAGGCAAGTATACATTGTAGTCTGTAACTGCCACTAGATAATACAGATGACTTGGGTAGGAGAAATCTCAGCCAATCAGTGAACACAGGTTTCTGAATTGGTAAGACGTGCTGGAACAGTTTGCAGGCTAATTATCATGGGTGTAAATATTTCCTATGTAAACCAAACATTTCCCTGCCTTCTTAAAAGGGTATTTTTTCTTTCAAAGGGGCCTGTTTGGTACTTTGCTGCTATCACCAGCAAACAGCAACCATTGATTTATGTTATCATGAAGGGATATGGACAGGGTCAGTTAAGGGTTTCTAACTTGGGCATCCTGAGACTTCTGAGCTCCAGTTCTGGAGTCTCGTAATATCTTTTTCCAGTTTCACTTTTCATGTTATCAAGGATCACTTCTCACCCTGGTTACAGTATTCTCTGGTCCCATTCTAAATATTCGCTTTCCAATACACTGTGAATTATTGTTCCAATAATAATAATAATAATAATATCATATGAGGCTGTATCTCACTCAGTTGACAGAGTGCTTATATGCTTAAGGCCCTGAGTTTAATCCCCAGCGGGGCTAAAACAGTGATGGTATATGTCTCTGCTCCCAGGCCTCGGAAGGTCAGGGGGAAAGGTCAGAAGCTCAAGGTTGTCTTCCTCTCTCCATAGCAAGGTTGAGGCTAGCCTGGGCTACAAGAGATCTTTTCTCAGAAAAAGGAAAAAAAAAAAAAAGGATTAAAAACAAGAAATGCATTCTGAAAAAGTGTCCGAAGTTTGGTTAATAAGTGCATATCTTCACTTCCTTTCTGGTACTTGGCTAAGGTCTAGATAAACAGAGATGTGCCACTGGTTTGCTTAGACCAAACTGGATGCTCTGTTTTTTCATCCTCTGACAAAAAACCATCATATCCCCTCCCTTGAGAATTTCTGTCCCAGCCACAAAACAAAACAAGTAGAAAGGTTTCCCATGTAGGCAAAACCTTTAGGTTGAAAGATCAGTCCAGAAACTGAAACATGGTCTCTATCTTACATAATGGTTTTATATTTTATATTTCTGTATCACTTTAGTAGCACGCATCCACAGGTATTTTACATAGTATGTTTTTTTTTTAAGTTTGAGGGGGAAAATTATCAAATGTTCCTCAAAACTCACTGAATTTTATTTTATGTGTTCAATTATAAGCTTTTGAATTAAGCCACTTCTTAACATCACACCTCTAACGTCTGTATTCACTGACTTGATAGTCACTCTATTGGAAAGAATTCTCTTCATTACTCAGAAGGAAAAAAATGCTGTGCCAACATTTGAGTAATCAATCTAAAGATGAATTATCATTAGTTTAAATAGTCCTCACACAGGCTGAAGTCAAGCACTTGACGTAAAGGACTGTACTTAGATTCTCTGCATTCTACAAAAGGGTAAGTTTATATAACCCTGTTTGCCCAATCCAAGGAAGCAAAAGCAAGCAGGTGGGGTGGGCTGCCGGTTGACATTAAGGACAGAAGCTCAGCAAGCCACCAGTCACCCTTCTCCTGCTTCTACACCCCAAGAAGGAGGCTGGCCTTCAGCTATTTATAAATGTGGCAGTTGCAGCTCCAGCAAGGAAGGAAGGCCCTGCCACTGTGCCCTTCTGAGTAGCCGCCTAGCTGCCAAACTGAAGCTGAGTTTAGTCTATCTCAGAATGACCCTCCATACTTGGCAGTTCAGGATCCTTTGGGTGCAGTCAGGAAAGGTCTGTGAGGATTTCCAGCGCCACTTCCACCCTACGATTCTATATATGGAAACATCCCGTTCTAGTGTTTTCAGCATCATGAGCGGTTGTATCAGGAGGGAGGAATGAGGAAGCCACAGCCCTCCTCCGGCCGCTCTTAAAAGCTCACCAACTTGAGCCTCTCCCAGTCCTCACTGCCCAGGACTGGACCTTGTCAACAAATGGCAGCACAGACCTAGCAAGTCCTGCAGGCTCACAGCTAACATGGAACAGCTGGAAGAGGACCCTGCATTCTTTACTCTGCATAAACACTGGGGGCTCTGTTCATCCTCCTGCAGCACCAAGAACCAAAGAATTTCCCCTGTCCAAAATCGCTATCTATCCTTAGGCCTTTCCCTCACCAGAGTCTCCCCTTACTTGTGGTATAATTTCACTTTGTCACACCCATAGTGGCAGATGGCAAACCGCTGAATCGTCCGAGTATTTTTCGCTTTCTATAGTAGTTGAGGTGTTTGTACATACTAGAAGGGTACTATGAAGCAATTCTGTTCTGTGTGGTAAAGTTTCCTAACAAAAGGCTCTCGCTGTGCAGCTGAATCTGTGCCCCCTCTTGCTACAAGATCCCTTATCAATGCGGGATAACGTCACAACCAATAAGTGTAGTCACATCACAGCCACGCTGCAAATGTCATTTTGACAGTCTGTGGCGTCACCTACATATTATTTGGAAGATGAACCTCTAAAGCAGAACTCTCGAAGGGGGGGGAGGGTAATAATGGATAATAAAATTGCATTTTCAGGTATTCGTACAGCCTGTCTGAGCTTGGCTGCTTAAAGAGGCTGTCCGGGGTTCCTGGAGTGTTGCTGAAACCCAGCGAGCTACTTTGCCCAAGGGGAGCGAAAGGAGGGAAAAAGCCCAGAAAAACCAGACTCTACGTGACCTGACTTACTTATTTCCAAGGAAAGCGCATGAGAGAAAAATCAATCATTCATGCTACGGTAGCTACCAAACCGAATGGACTAAGGAGTTCACAGTGGGCAAAGCCCCAAAGCGTCCGGTGGAAGCGAGGAGGGCCCCGGGGCCGCAGCGGACCGGTTCCCTGCGGAGCGGAGGCGGGGTGGGGGGCGGGGCTCGGGCTGGAGGCGGGGAGCCCCGGAGCTGGGGAGCCCGAGACGGCGGGGCCGTGCACTTACCCGGGCTGTTGGCTTCTCCTTCCAGAACGTGCAGCTCGGCGCAGTCGGCCAGCGAGTGCTCCAGGCACAGCTGGAGGAAGCGGGCCTGGGTCTGGCTCACGCGCTTCAGCAGCGACAGCAGCGCAACAGTCTGCTCGCACTCGTTCCAGCCCTTAAACCAGCCCGCCAGCACCCCGACCTGGTCGCGAAACATCATGGTTAGGGGGCCGCCCTGCGTCTACGAAGCCCCTCGGCGCCCCCGCCCGCCCCAAAGTTTGGCGGAGCCGCAGCCCCGCGGCCTCCTGAGACGGGCTCGGGGTTCCAAGGTGGCTCCGGTGCCCGGACGCTGCAGGTACTGAGGCTCCCGACTCTGTCGTCTGGTTTCAGTTACGTTCAGGTGGTTCTGGCCGATTTCCCCAGAGACGATGACAGACAGTAGCACGGAAATGTTTCTTTTTTTTTTTTTTAAATAGCGATTAAAAATTTAAAAATTCCTCACAAGGCACACAACTGAATGCGGAATGCTTTCCCCGCTTCTCAGCTTCGGGATGGTGGTTTCCGGCGTCCCGGGGTCTCCTCCCCGCTGGGTGGCAGCGCGGACCCTTCACACCCGCATTCCGGAGCGGAGATCACCACTGGAAGCAGAGAAAGGGCTGCAGTGAGACCAGCGCGCGCCGGGGAGCGCGTCCGGCGGGACCCGCGCATCGGGGGCAGCGGGGAGGGAGGGGCGTGGGAAGCGGAGGCCGGGGGCGTCCCGCGAGCCCAAGTCCCCGCAAATCCCCGCCGACTCCTCGGCTCTCGCGGCGCGGGCTGAGATCTTCCCCAGCTTCCTTCCCAGGTGCCGGAGGAGACCCCGCGGCTTCCTGTTGCTGCGGCTGCGGGCGGCCGGCGCTCCCCGCACGCCCCACCCGGGATGGCCTTCGGGCTGCGTCCGCGGACGCCGGCAGCAGCAACAGATCCTCCCCGCGCTGGAAACTTGCACTGCGGCTGTGAAGGGGCGCGGGGTTGGGGCGGGGGCTAATGCGAAGCAGAGGCGGTGGCAGAGGCCAGCCGAGTTACAGCCGCCGCCGCCTCCCCCTCCTGCTCCCCCTCCTCCCCGTCCTCCTCCCCGTCCCCCTCCTCCCCCCTCCTCCTTCTCCTCCTCCCTCCTCCTCCTTCTCTCCCGCCCTCCTCCTCCTCCCGGAGAAGCAGCGGAGCGCGCGGCTGCAGCTCCATCTACAGCCGCCGCCGCATCTCCACCGCCAGGCTCCCCTCTGGATTTAGGCCGTGAGCAGTCGCGGCGGCGGCGGCTCGAGACAAAAATAAACTCTCCCCACCCAAAGCTCTGCGCGGCTCGGTCGCTGCCCCGAGGCCCCGCGTCGGCCTGCCCACCAGGAGGTCTCCCGAGCCTCCAAACGAGAGTGTGCGTGGCCCGGTGTGCGCGCGGGTGCGATTTAGACAGCCGCCGCCCACCGCCGCTCTGTCGCCGCCCGCGGGTCCCGGGTCCAAGGCGACGGGGTTGCGCGTCCACGCCACGCACGCGGACGGCGGGAACCCGAAGCGCCACTTTCCCGCAGGGGGCGGCGGGTGGCAGATCCCCGCCGTCCGCACACGCCCCCAAAAGACCGCAAAGAAGAAAGTTAGATTGGGGGGCTCCCCCAGTCCCACGCCCGCTCTGGGGCCACGGGCGGTGGGGAGCAGAGCCCCGCGCACTGCGGCCTCCCGCACCTACAACTTCTCGACCGGGCCCGAGGCGCGGGCAGGGAGGGACGCTCACCTCGGCGCGGCGCATCCCCGCGGCTCAGGGCCCTGCGCGCCGGCCGGGGCCGCGGCGGCTCTCAGCGGGGCTGGGGGCGCCCGGAGCGCGGGCCGCGGGCCATGCCGTCGGGGCGGGCGGCGCGGGAGGAGTGCGGCGCTGCGAGTTTGGGCGCTGCGGCCGCGGCTGCTGCTGCCTCCAGCGTCTGCCGGCGGAGGACTGGGCCGCCGGAGCCGGAGCTCCCCACATGCTACTGATTAACATACACCATTACATCATGGGCTTGGCAGGGAGCGCCTGAGCGGGGTGGGGAGAGGAACCCGGGCGGCGGCGGCGGCACGCGGGGGGAGTCGGGGGAGGATCCCCGGGCCCGCGGACGGGGGAGGGATGGATTCCTAAGCGGGGACCTGGGGGAGGGGGGACAAGGGGAGGAGCGGGAGGGCGCGTAGAGCTCGGATTGACGGAACCGCTGAGCTGAGAAGTTTGGGGAAGGGGAGGGGTCGGGGCAAATTCCTCACGGCTGCCGCCCACGTGTCCTACAGCGGCCGGGGCACTGAGCCACCCCAGCCCGGGCAGGAGGGGACCGGGTCGAGGCTGGAGCGGGTTTGTTGCTGCCACCCGCTGCTCGTCCTTGGGAATGTGGCTCGCTGGGGCCGGCGACCCTTTGGCCCTGCTGGGACCCCGGGGTGGCCGAACACTGTGGCCGGCGGAGTCACTGTCGCTGGGGGGTCGTTTCCCGGGGTCTGGGATGCGTAAAGTGGAAGAGAGCCCAGGGCGGGCGCACGGCTGGTCGTGCCTGGCGCGCGGCTCGACGCGGCCCTGGTCCCGGCACGCAGACCGTGCCTGGCCGACCCCCCCTCGGCCTCCCGGCGCGCGCCGGATGCGCTTTGCCCTGCTGTCCCCTGAGTCCCTCCCCCGGCCTCGCTCTCCTGGGGGAGGAGGCGATCACTTTGAGGAGCCCGTGTGCCCTGCGCGCGCCGGTGGCTTGGAGCCCGAGGCGGTAGCTGGAGACGCCCAGGGCGACTGGGAGATGGAGCGAGGCCACCTGTCGGCGTCGGGCGTCAGGGGACCGCGCCTTTACCTGTGCTCTGGGTCCAGGCTGGGGTTCCTCGCACAGAGTAGCCTGGAAAGTGCCTCCGGGTAGTGTCGAAAGCAGAGTTGGCTAAAAAGACTAAAAGCTAAAAATCTCTGCACCTTCTAATTTGAGTATTCACAAGGACTTGGCCAAAATCTGGCCTGGTTGGAGTGGAACACCTAGGGACTGAAGGCGAATTTATAAAAGAACTGGAAAAGCAGAGCGCAGGCTTCAGAACCAGCCTGCCCTTCTCTCTCTAACTGTATTTTGAAGATAAAGTATCGGAGACGTTTCTCCACCAATCAGCACTTCGGTCCCTTCAACTCCTGCACTGGTCTCTGGAATTTCAGTTCGTGTCAGATAACTGACAGGACTTAGCATCTGTTATGGTTCATAAAGGGCTCGCGGACCGTCAAAATGTTTTCCAAATGTTTCTATCACAACTAAGTGCGAGAATTTTTAGAAGTTCATTGTTAACCAGCCAGGAAAGGTATCTGCATGATTTGATGAAAATTTTTGCTGCATGTAGAAAACACTAACTCTGGATATAGCGTTTTACTTTCTCTTTATTACCATACGGGCAGAAAAACTTTATAAATCTTTTACTCTGCTCTATCAGCTGCTCCTTAAGAGTAACTTCTATCAGGAAATGGAGAAGATGGTTAATTGGCCAACGCGATGTTAGGTTTCGCGTATATACCGCACCAAGGCAGATGTCCGCCCTCTAGAGTTTTTAGTGTTCCCAAAAGTATCGTTTAGAAAAGAAAACCGAAGACACCACCGGTAATTTACTTATTGTTATCTGCTACTTACAAACATAGTAAAGCTGGGGGGGGGGGTGAGGGTGAAGGTTCACCTCGAGGCAAATAGTCAGAGACACTACTTATGCGGATGAAAGAAAATAGTGCCATCTACTGGAAAAGCCTGGTTTTTACACCAGTCTTTGACCTAGGGAGAATCTTAGATTTTGAAGTCCTGCTGCTCAACATTATTTTGACATTTTTTTTTCTCCCCCTTCGAATCTGGGGAGTGAAGTAAGTGGTGGTTGCCCAGTAAATAATACTCTTGGTTAAGTAACTCGCATGCTCAGGTGTTTGAAAAATTAATTCCAACCATGGGAAGGAAAAACCCCAGTGTGGAGCACAAGGGCAGGACTGATGGTTGTTTGGGCTTACCAAGAAGGAACCTTCAAACATGCATCTTTCAGCCTAAAAAAAAAAAAAAAAAAAAAGATCATAAGCTGAAGGTTCTAAAAGATACATGTGACATGCATATATGCATATTTTGGAGTGCTGCAAATTGGAAGGAACAACAACAACAAGACTGGGTCAAAGAACTGACTTAAACGGTGAACTTATGCTCGAAACAGTAAACTTCTGCATGGAAAACTTTAAAAGAGACTGAGAAAAAGATGGAAAACATGTTTGGCAGACTTGCATGAGCTCTGGTGGGGTGGGGGGCAAGGAACGGGGGAATGGGTCTAGATTTGATTGGAAATTTTGTATGAAATGCACAAAGCTTCAATAAAAATTGGCTTTGAAAAAATAAATAGTAGGAATTGAAAAAAAAGAAAAATTAGTACCGTATTTATAAGTGGTAAAAAGACTATTTAAGTATTGTCTGTATTAATAGGCATCTTGAGGGCTGGAGAGATGGCTGGAGGAGCATTTGTCAGTGGACCTGTTTGGCTTCCTGCCTTAGTCTCCTGCCTCAGGACTCCTTTTCCCTACCTCAGCTCATAGAACATATACTTCCAATTCATTGGGTTGGCACATCGAGACTCCAGGTGTTTTTTATTTTATTATTTTATTTTATTTTATTTTATTTTATTTTATTTATTTTTGAGACAGCGTTTCCCTGCAGCCCCAGCTGGCCTGGAACTCCGTATGTAGACCTGCCTCTGCCTCCTGAGTGGTGGGATTAAAGGCGTGCACCACCATGCCCTGCTAAATCTCCAGGTTTTAACCACTCTGCTTCTCTGGGCTTCACTTCAGCATATTGTTCACTAATTCATTCAACAAGAAGCATTTCTCAAATATGGCACGATGCAAATAGACATCCAAAGATAGGAGGAGGGGCACTTATCTCTCCGCTTTCTTTTTTTAATTTTTTAATTTTTTAAAATCTCTCTGCTTTCTTTTTTTTTTTTTTTTTTTTTTTTTTTTTTTTTTTTGGTTTTTTGAGACAGGGTCTCCCTAAAGCCCCAGCTGTCCTGGAACTCACTCTGTAGCCCAGGCTGGCCTTGAACTCACAAAGATCCGCCTGCCTCTGCCTCCCAAGTGCTAGGATTAAAGGCGTGCACCACCATGCCCGGCACTCTCTCCGCTTTCTAATGGAAAGCCTGAAGCATACTTGTGATACACATGTACAGGTACACACACACACACACACACTAAAGTGTGAGGCAACACAGAACTGAGAGAGCCCTAAAGAGGCAAGCATTCTTTCTTCCAGGAAATGAAAGACTGAAGCTGTCGTTGCCTTCTGAGCTGGTGTCAACTGGATGAATTGTTTTAGCAGAGGTGGGAAAAATTTTAAACACTGACAATATCCAGTTTAGGGCAGATGTCTAGATATTATTTGTGTACATAAGGTGTCCAGAGTATTCCATGTCCATAATTTTAAGTCCATATCTTTTCAGCAGCACTAAGATAAGACAAGGAGGAGAGAGCAGGCCCTCCTCTAAGTTTCTAGTATCAAGATACTAGTGGAAAGCAGTCCCATGGGATCTAAGCTAAGAAAATCTCTTTTTTTAATTTTTTTAAATTTTATTTATTTATTTATTTTATGTGTATGAATGTACCGTCTGCATGTAGGTTTGTGCACCCGTGTCGTGCAATGCCACCGAGGTCAAATGAGGGTGTTGGATTCCCCCGGAACTGGAGTTTTACTGGAATTGGAGTTACAGATGGTTCTCAGCTGCCATGTGGGTGCTGGGGATCGAACCCTAGTCCTCTGCAAGAGCAGTCGGCACTCTCAACCACTAGGCCATCTCTCCAGCCCCAGAAAATCCCTTTTTGGGTTGCCCACTAATAAGGTTCTTAGGATTCTACCCTACTGAAAAAAAGCACTATTGAGTTCAAGGCCAGCCTGGTCTACAGAGTGAGTTCCAGGACAGCTGGGACTACAAGGAGAGCCTGTCTTGAAAAAGACCAAAAAAACAAGATAAATACATTATTTAAATGACAAAACAGAATATTATAAATAAACTATCAAATTTCACCCTGATGAACCTATTTTCAAAAGTAAGTTCCATTTGGGAGCAGTGCTTTGAAATATAATAGAGTGATGGATACACTAAGGAATAGGTAGGTATATGATAAAAACAAATACAGTAGAATATTAAATGTAGAAAGAGTTGGTGAGTATACAGCTGCATTCATTCCATTTAATTCTTCCAACTTGTCTATGTTTGAAATGTTTATAGTAAGGGATAAAAAGTAATGAGTCACGGGGGCTGGAGAGATGGCCTAGCGGTTGAGAGCGCTGACCGCTCTTACAGAGGACCCGGGTTCGATCCCCAGCACCCACATGGCGGCTGAGAACCGTCTGAAACTCCAACTCCAGGAGAACTCCAGTTCCAGGGGAATCCGACACCCTCTTCTGACCTCCGCGGCATTGCACGACACGGGTGCACAAACCTACATGCAGACAGCACACTCATACACATACAAAAATAAATAAAATAAAAATTAAAAATTATAAAAAAAAAAAAAAGTAATGAGTCAGGGGCTGGAGAGATGGCCTAGCGGTTAAGAGCGCTGACCACTCTTACAGAGGACCCGGGTTCGATCCCCAGCACCCACATAGTGGCTGAAAACCCTCTTTAACTCCAGTTCCAGGGGACTCCGCCACCCTCTTCTGACCTACGAGGCATTGCACGACACAGGTGCACAGACCTACATGCAGACAGTACATTCATACACATAATAAAATAAAATAAAAAAAGTCACCTTTAATCCCAGCACTTGGGAGACAGAAGTGGGTGGATGTCTGTGAGATCAAGGCCAGCCTGGTCTACATAGCAAGATCCAGGCTCAGAGGTTAAGGAGCACTGGCTGCTCTTGCAGAGGATCTGGGTTCAGTTCCAAGAACCCACATGGTAGCTAACAACCATATGTGACTCCAGTTTCATTGGATCAAATGCCCCTCTTTTGAACTCCACAAGCATTGCTTACATGTGCTGCACTTACATACAGCCAGGCAAAATACGCATATAAAATAAAAGTAAATAAATCATTAGGCTGGAGAGATGGATCAGCCGTTGGGAGCACTGACTGCTCTTGCAGAGGACCCGGGTTCAATTCCCAGCACCCACATGGCAGCTAAGAACCATCTAACTCCAGTTCCTTCTTCTGACCTCTGCAGCACTGGACAACACGGGTGCACCTACCTACATGCAGGCAGTACACTCATACGCATAAGTAAAAATAAATAAATAAATAAATAAATAAACAAACAAACAAATAAATAAATAAAAACATTTTAAAGAAAAATGTCAGGCCGGCATGGGGCACACGCCTTTAACCCTAGCACTCAGAAGTAGAGGCAGCTGAATCTTTGTGAGTTCAAAGCCAGCCTGGTCTATAGAGTGAGTTCCAGGAGAGCTGGGACTACAGGGAGACCCTGTCTCGAAAAGACAAAAAAAAAAAAAAAGAAAAGAAAAAAAAAAAGATCATAAGAAAAAAAAAAAAAAAAAAAAAAAAAAAAAAGAAAGAAAAGAAAAAGAAAAAAGAAAAATGCCATAATGAAATAAAATTTGATTTTTGTAATTTAATAAAAATGTTTTAAAGGAAATAAAGAAATTTAATTTTTGTAAGCTAATGAAAACTTTTTATTTTGGTGTTTTTGAGACAGGGTCCCCCTGTAGCCCCAGCTGGCCTGGAACTTGCTCTGTAGACCAGGCTGGCCTTGAACTCACAGAAATCCACCTGCCTCTGCCTTCTGAGTGCTGGTATTAAAGGCGTGTACCACCACACTGGCCCAAGATGGTTCTTAGCCCCCGTGTGGGTCCTGGAATCGAACCTGGGTCCTCTGCAAGAATAATCGGTGCTCTTAACAGCTGAACCATCTCTCCAGCCCCAACTAATAAAAACTTTTAAAGAGAAATAAAGTCAGCTCTAGCATAAGAATCCAGGGCTTTGTACAAGTCACTTTCCTATCTGATCCTCAGTTTTTTTGGTTTTTTGTTTTGTTTTGTTTTGTTTTGTTTTGTCTTTTTGAGACAGGGTCTCCCTATAGCCCCAGCTGTCCTGGAACTCACTCTGTAGACCAGGCTGGCCTTGAACTCACAAAGATCCGCCTGCCTCTGCCTCCCAAGTGCTAGGATTAAAGGCGTGCGCCAGCTTGAGCCTTAGTTTTGTTGGTGATAACTCCATCTCATTTTGTGATGAATAAATACATCAGTATGTCTACATCTCTTAAAATAATGCTGTCACAGCCTCAGCCATCAACTTCACAGCAACCTAAAGTAGCCTGGGAAGAGGGACCTCAACTGAAGAATTTCCTCCATCAAACTGGCCTGTGGGCGTGTCTGTGCGACATTCTCTTGATTACTAATTGATGTAGAAGAGCCCAGCCCACTGTGGGTGGTACCATCCCTAGGTAGTTGGGCCTGGGCCATATAAGTAAGTTAGCTGACCATAAGCCTAGGGGCCAGCCAGTAAGCAGTGTCCCTCCATGACATCTGCTTCAAGCTTCTGCCTTGAGTTCCCATCTTCGCTTCTCTCAATAATGGGCTGTAACCTATAAGATAAAATAAACCCTTTTCCTCCCCAAGTTTACTTTTGGTCATGGTGTTTATCACAGCAATAGAAGGCAAACTAGAACAAGCACCAAGAAAATGCTGTCATTAACTGATTGCTTGAAAGAGGAAAAGAGGGTGAATCAGAAAAGAGGAGCAAGCAAATCTGTGTCTCTCTCCATTAAAAATGTATCTTGAAGTATATGCATGGAACAGACAAAGAATCACAACACAGAACGTTGTATTTTTCTGTTTGTTTTAATGTTGAATGTGACCTCTCGAGGAAGTAATCAGATACATGCAGAAAGGGACACCGTCTCCAAGATAACTGACCTGGAAAGATAGTAAATTAAAAGAGACAAAAGGCTCGTAGCAACCATAGGCACCGTGTGCTCCTTGATTGCTTCCAGGGCTGTAAAAATAGCTATAAAAGACATTTTGGGGGCAAGCAGGAAATTCTGAACATAGACCAAAAACTGGCTCATTTTAGGAAATTGTTCTTTCTTATTAAATGTGATCATGGCACTGTGGTGGCTTTGGAGAATACCTCTTTGTCAGTCTGAGGGATGTTCATGCTCTGGGTAAAGGGTCAGGACCTTTGCACCTTACTATGAAGTAACTCATCAAAAATACATAAATACAAAGATAAAGCAAATGTGGCAAATGTTGAACTGGGTGGTGAATGTAGTGGATGTGCACTAAACTACTCAAGATTTTCTGTATGTTTGCGATTTTCCTTAAGGTGTTTAAAAGCAGGACTGCGAGATGGCTCAGTGGGCAAAGCACTCACCAAATAAGCCTGATGACCTGAATTTCATGGTGGAAGGAGAAAAACTGACTCCTGAAAGTTATCCTCTGATCTCCACATGTGTGCTTCGATACACACACACACACACACACACACACACACACACACACACTAAAGTTTTCTTAAAACATATGGGAGGCTTGTGAACAGCATTTGCAAAGGTGACATGTGAGAGTCCTTAGAATGTTGTCAGTGCTTTAGCTAAGAACAAAGACAAGAATTGTAGTGCCAAAGTTTACTGTAGTGCTTCTCAAAGTGGGGTCTAGGAAACCTCCGCATTCGATTCTCCCAGATCTCATTGAAAATTCAGGCCCCTGGGTTTCTCTGCAGATGTAGGAATCAGAACCTCAAAAGGTCTCAGGTGAGTCTCAGTTTCAGCGTTTACCAAACTTCCGTTACAAGATGCACCTGGCACATCTGTTAACTGCACAGACTCCCAGACCCCCCACCTGGTAATGCTGACTAACTCAGGCTGCAGCCTGAAAATCTAGAGATGCCATAAATGTTCTAGCCTGGTGCTGGCTAGATAATAATGGGCTGTCACCTACCAGTTTCCACTATGAGAAAACTGCACTGACTATTCAAAAGCTGTTTTTATCTGTGAAAATCTACATGGTATGTTCCCTATAAAAGTGAACAAAAGCATGGATTTTTTTTAACTGCATATGTCTAGAAACCTGGAAGTATCCTAGAGTTACCAATGTTTGATATCAAAGTGGATTTTATTGTAAAAATAAGTCATAGTGCAACTTCTAACTTCCAAAGGCGCAAACCTTGGGTTGGTGGTGCAGTGGTGAGCACAGCGGCCTTCCAAAGGAGGCAACCTGGGAGGAATGGGTTCCAGATGAGGTGGTAGCATGGACAGCAGTAGAGAACCCCTTCTTGGTTGGAAGGAAGGTAACCCAGATGATTCTCTACATACACTCTGGACTTAGGAAAGAGGGAGAGTGATAATCTGTATGTGAATGAGAGCTAGTTCCTCAGGTCATGTTGTAGTCAAGGAATGGACTGGAACAAGGTTAGCTTTGGGTACCTGCACAAAGTGTTAAGGATGGAGGAAATCTGAAGACTGGTTGAGAGGGGATCAAGCTGACATCAGCATCAGAAAGAACTAAAGCTCTGTATAAGCTGTTAGCACCTATAGATAGTCCCCAATGGCAATGACTCAACTTATTCGTGTAATTTAAAATGTGAGCTACAGATACAGCCTAGTTGGAAGAGTACTCACCTAGCATGAACAAAGCCCTGGGTTCAATTCTCAGTGCCACATAAATTGGACCTGGAGGCACATGACTATAATCCCAGCCTTTGGGAAGTAAAGGCAAGAGACCAGAAGCTGAAGGTCATCATTGGCTAAATACAAAATTCAAGGCCAGCCTACTGGGTCAATAATAATAATAATAATAATAATAATAATAATAATAATGTTTATTCTTCTAAACTTGTTAAGAAGTATGAAAACAACTGGTCTTGACACATAATAGATACTTGATAATTATTATTAAATTCCCCTCTACATATATTAGAATACATGCAAAGCTGTGTAATAAAGCCTGTGTCAGACTGCCAGGGCTTGCCTAGGGATCTGAAGAGAGGCAGGAGTGCAGGACTGCTGACAGATGCAGGAACTCAAGTCAGGAGTCAGTTCTATTAAGACAGAAACAGTAAAAGGCAGGCTGTATAAGGCCCAGGGCTTACCTGAGCTCAGAACATCTCAGTGTTACCTGAGGGTTGACATTCAATTAGGAAGCCAGTGTCTTGTTAGTTAGCCCAGCGCAACTTGGTAAATGGCCTGAACCCATTTTCTGGATTCCAAGCACATGTTTACACCAGTGGGGTTAGGGCCTCATAACCCAATCCAAGTCCAAAGCAATACTGCTGGTTGGTGCAGGGGACCCTGGGAAGGGAGTGTCAGGTGAAGCATCAGGCATCTGCCTGTGTTTTTTACATAACCTCTTACCTTGCTAAGGATAATTTTCAAATTTCCTTCAGTTTCTAACTGCAGAGAATCCTTCCAGATGAAAGACTCCTTAAAGTCAGTTTAAGTAGCTATTGATTATGCTTCAGGACTCAAAGCAGAATATGAACTGGATGAGCACTGACTCCGTGCAGGAGAAACAAGGATTTTATTGTGGTAAAATATGCATCCTTCTTGCACATTGCATAAGTATAAAACCTAGGACATGAAGTACATTCACAGCCCTGTGTGCCCGTCCCCCTCTCTACTTCCAAACTTTCCTCATCCCAAACTGAAACTCTTCACCCACTCTGTACATTCCCTCTCCCACCTGGCACCCCCATTCTGCTTTCTGTGGATATGAATGTCAATACTATAAGTACCTCGTATAAGAGGAACCCAGTACTATTTTTCCTTTTGTTAATGGGTTAGTACAATGCCCTCAGGGTTGTAACGTGTCAGCGCCTCGTTCCTGTCCACTGACTCTAGCACCTGACCTCAGTAAGAGGCACATGGCAGGCACTCAGTATATAAGACTCTGACATCCTGTGAAGAAAAATCTGGAGGCATCTTTCTCTAGAATGGAGTTAGATAAGAAGGCTGACCTCTATTTTTTTTTTCAAACACTTAAAAACTGATACACTGTCTTTTTTGACAGATTTGTAAACAACATAATTCAAACCAATTAACTGGAAAAGTCAACCAAATTCAAAAAACTATAAGCAAATGGAGCACAATTTCACATACGAATGCAGATGGATCCACACTTTTTTTTTTTTTTTTTTTTGGTCTTTTTGAGACAGGGTCTCCCTGTAGCCCCAGCTGGCCTGGAACTCACTCTGTAGACCAGGCTGGCCTTGAACTCACAAAGATCCACCTGCCTCTGCCTCCCAAGTGCTAGGATTAAAGGCATGCACCATCACGCCTGGCTGGATCCACACTTCTTAAACATAAACAAATGTAGGCTGGGTGTATTGGTGCAGGCCTTTAATCCCAACACTCGGGAGACAGAGACAAGTGGATCTCTGTGAGTTCAAGGCCAGCTTGGTCTACATAGAGAACTCCAGGCCAGCTGGGACTAACAGGAGACCATGTCTCAAAAAGACCAAATAAATAAATAAATGTGCAAAGCACTAATTATGATGTTTTTACAGTAGAACACCTCATAATGTCCTAACTTTCAAATAAATACAATCAGAAGCTCCAACTGTAAGCATTGCAAATCCTATTTATGTAGGTCAGGATATTAAATTTGGGACTTTTGTATTTGTGAAGACATAACTTGCTCTCAGATTGGAATAATGAAAGAAGTAGACATTGCTCATACTGGAAATCATCAAATCATTCTTCTTACCTTGGCCATGGATACAAGACTTGCCTGTATCTGGCCAGGCCTGGTGGTGCACACCCATAATCTGAGCCCTCATGAGGCCCATGGTGGGAGGTTAGCAAATTTCAGGGTGACAGAGCAAGACCCTATCTCAAGAAAACAAACAACAAAAAGGAATTGCCTAAATCTTTTTCTCCTAAAAGTATAATTGAAATGTAATCATAATTTTAAATAGTTGACTTGCAAAAAGTACAAATTTAAAGCCATAATTTTAGAAATTGAAGATCAGAAGAAATAGCAAAACCTAGGGCTGGAGAGATGGCCCAGTGGTTAAAAGCACTGGTTGTTCTTGTAGAAGACCGGGTTCAAATCCCAGCACCCACCTAGTAGCTAACAACCATCTGTAACTCCAGTTCCAGAGGATCTGACACCCTCTTCTGTCTTCTGTAGGCACTGCACAGCATGGGTCAACTTATACACATGCTGGCATAACATGCATACACATAAAATAAAAATAAGTAATTAAAAATAGCAACCTCTGTATGAGGAGAACGCCGTTCCCCTCTATAGGCACTACTGTGGCCCAGGATTCATGAAGTTACATGATTACTGTCCCTCTTGACAGATTTCTGTTATTATAACAAATGTGTGACATAATAAATTCATAAAAAAGAAAGGCTTTTTTTGGCTCAAAATTTTAGAGGCCCCCACCCATGATTGATTGGCCCTGCTCATTGCTTTAGGATTATGGGAGGCCACACATCACAACAGAACAAAATCATTTACCTTTTGAAAAGGAAGTAAAAGAAATGAAGGCCAAGTGGCTAAGGTCCAAGTGTCCCTTCAGGAGCACCTCAACCTTGGTGACCTAAGGGTTTCTCACCAGGTCCCACTGAAGGTTTACTATGCAAAGCCACATCCTGGTGATACTTGAATAAAAACAGCCTGTCTCCTAGCAACCATTTTTAGGCCAAGAGCAGACCAGAACTGCTGAGAACCTGTTCCTTCAGAATTATCTTGGAATTCTTCAAGAGATCATGAATTCTGTTCTTGAAACAGTATATCCAGCACGAAATGGGGACATAAAAGTTGGACTCGTATCACAGTTTTGCCCTTTTTGATCCATAGACCTAGACCAGCCTGCACACAACCACAAGCAGATGTTATTAATTTAATCCCATCTATTGTTTGTAACACAAATGGGATCATCTTCCTATCTTCCTTGTTTCCAATAACTGCTGGTTGCAGCACTTTTAATATCTGCCATATACACATGCCCATTATTCTAGGTGCACAGCAAGGAAGGGTCAAGAGTAATTAATATCTTTAAGTTATAAGAAAATCTCAAGGCTCAGTCTGCTGTCTATACAACAAGCTAAGACAACTTTTTCAGTTGCAAGGTTAGGTAAAAGCCATTCATCCGGAGGATATCCACATTGTAAAGATCACTACCACAGTTCCCCTTTTTCCTTTTTAAAAATTTTTTGGAAATCTGCCCTTTTTTCTCTTCACATTTGTAATATGCATATGTTCATATTTACATGCATGCGTGTGCCCATGGAGGCTGGAGGTTGATGTTGAGAGCTTCCTTCATTGCTCCCTAAATTATTCATTAAAGCAGAGTCTGTCATTTATGTTTTTTATTTATTTATTATTTTTTATGTGTATGAATGTACTGTCTGCATGTAGGTTTGTGTACTTGTGTTGTGCAATGCCGCGGAGGTCAGAAGAGGGCATCGGATTCCCCTGGAACTGGAGTTAAAGATGGTTCTCAGCCACCATGTGGGTGCTGGGGATCGAACCAGGGTCCTCTGCAAGAGCCTTAGGAGCTCCTAACCACTAGGCCATCTCTCCAGCCCCAGAGTCTGTCATTTAAACTCAGAGTTTCCAGTGCAGCTAGTCCAACTAGCTGATTTGCTCCAGGGATCCTGTCTTTGCCCTTCAAGGGCTGGGATTACAGGCAAGCTGCCATGCCCATCCAGCATTGACATGGGTGCTGGGGGGTCTGAACTCTAGTTTTCATGCTTGCATGGTAGCTGCTTTAACCACGGATCCATCCCCCAGGACCTAGGGCACACCTTTTAAAAGTTCCTAACTCTAGCAGGACCAGCGTTGGGGATCAAGTTTTCACCACATAGGACTTTGGGGTTACAACATGCAAATTAAAGTAACACATCCTTAAGGTGTTCCCCATCAGAACATTCATGAGAAACTGCTCCATTCCATATTTAAATTTTATTGCAAGATTTTCAGAACCTTTGTTAGCTAATATGCACTGTGACTCTTCTAAAGAGTGGAGTATGTGCAGTTCCTAAAGACACCTCAGGCTAGGACCGTATTTGACAGGACTTGTGCTGGTGTTTTGGGGCATGTATTTGGGGAAATGATGATAGGTTAAATCAATAAAAATGATCAAAGAGTTTGGAAATTGTGCTTACATCTCCATGCTGGCATGCCATGTATATTTCAGGCAATAAAGAAAGGTGACAGCTGGGCGTGGTGGCGCACGCCTTTAATCCTAGCACTTAGGAGGCAGAGGCAGGCAGATCTTTGTAAGTTCAAGGCCAGCCTGGTCTACAGAGTGAGTTCCAGGACAGCTGGGGCTACAGAGAGACCCTGTCTCGAAAAGACAAAAAAAAAAAAAAAGAAAGGTGACTATTGTTTAGAAGTACAGGCATGTCTAATCTGCTGCCCACAGCCCTGGAATAGTGATGAATGAGATAAAATCATAAGCCTACTTAAAACATTCTGAGGATTTTTTTGTTGTTGTTTTGTAACTCAATTGTCTGGTTCTCAAGCATGAACTTTAAAAGTCTTATTATTTTTATTTTATATGTATGAATATACTGCCTGCATGTATGTAAATGCACCTGTGTCACAAATATCCATGGATATCAGAAGAGGGTGTCAGAGTCCCTTGGAACTGGAGTTATGGATGGTTGTTAACTGCCATATAGGTGCTGGGAATCAAATTCAGGTCCTCTGCAAGAGCACTCAGTGCTCTTAACCACTAAGCCATCTCCCCTGCCCCTCAAGATGAACTTTGTAGATGGCAACATCATTTCATGTCACAGTATCAAAAGGTTGGGTGTACCCAGGAGCCCCTGCTGCAGGCAAAGAGGCTGGGTACTCAAAGAGCAGGAAACAGACAAGGAGGGTGTGCTGGCTCCTTTTAACTGTCAACTTGAGAAAATCTAGAATCGCCTAGAACTCTTGGAGGACTGTGTAGTGTAGGTCTGGTTGGCCTATGTGCATGCCCGTGGGGAGTTATCTTGATGGGGTTGAGGTGAGAAGGCCCACCCTGAACATGGGCAGAACTGGTTCATGGGCTGGGTCCTGGGCACTGGCAGGCCAGCATGCAATCATTCTCTCTGGTCTTGACTGTGGCTGGGACTGTTTCTCCTTTCTCCTGCTCTGACTCCTTGCTATGATGTAACCTGGAAAACTAAGCTAAAATGAATCCTTTCTCTGGAAGTTGTTTTGTCAGGGTGTTTTATCTTAGAACAGGTAATGAAACAAAGACAAAGGGGAAATCTTTTCCGTCTCCTGGAATTGCTGTTTTCTGAAGCCTCCTGGGAAGGCAGCTGGCAATGCCTACACGTGGCTTGCCTGAGCCCTAGCCACTGGATCACAAAACGAATAGAAGAGTGGGCTTGAAAGCTGGGGAGATGGCTCAGTGGTATAAACGCAATTCTAGACCTGGGAGAAGACAGGAGATCCCCAGAGAAGGTTGGCTGCAGACCAGCCCTGCCGTCTGGATGAGCTCTGGGTTTGATTGAGAGACCTTGCCTCATTGAATAAGGTGGAAGAACCACTGAGGATGATCCCAACATCAGGCTGTAGCCTCCACATGCATGTACACCCATACGCATGTTCCCACACACATGCAAACATGCATGCACATACATACCACACACATGAAAAAAGAGAAAAAAAGAAGAGTAGATTCGGTATGGTGAGGCAAAAGCTTAGTTGCTGGCACAGTGCAAAATATTTAATGCTGAGAAAATATACAATTGCTGTTCCTCCTGTCAACCTGACTCAGGCTTGTATCTGGTACATATTTGCAGAATTTGTAGAAGAAAGATAGAAGAGATTAAGTGCCTAGAAGGTCAACAAATTAAAAGAAGCAAGACAGGCATTGCATCCTAGATGTAAAATGTCCAAGACTGAACTCTTCACCTGCCCCTCTAGCACTCTCCAAATACCTTCCTGTCTCAGGCTTCTAGAAGTCTAACTCAGAGAAAGTCCTCCTTCTGCCTTCACCCCGTCATCTTCCCACTGCAGAGGAGTCTGTGCTCACTCCTGCCCTTGTTTAACAGCCTGCCTGGCCTCTCTTCCACCCACATCCACACCCATCCTCCTCACTCATTCAGTGCCAGTCACTCTGGGCCATTGTGCTGTCTGTTGCTTCATGTAAATTGCTGTACCCATGCTCTTGATAAGGCTATTCTTTCTTTTTTTTAATGTTTCTTTTCATTTATTATTTTTATTTTATGTGTATGAGTGTTATTGCCTGCATGTGTATGAGTGTGGCCTTTTGATGTTCTTCCTCCCTTTGACCAGAGCCTGCAGTTCTGGGATTGCAAGCTCCCTGATCGCCCCAGGCAGCTGGCCAGCCACCCAGGTCTTAGCCCTAAGGGAGAGGTAGTAAAAGTCCGAGGAAAGAAAGAAAGAGAAGAAAGAGCAAGGAAAGGATGGACTCAGGAATGGTGGCACAGGCCTTTAATCCCAGCACTTTGTTTTTCATTTACTGTTTAATTAGACTAATTTATGGACCACCCCATTTGTGGATAGTTAACTCTCTACCTCTATCCATCCAAGAAGTTCCATGAAGGCATAGCCCTTCAGTATCTTGTTCCTCCTCTGTCTCTAGCACCTAGAATAGCATTGTTCAAAGTAAACCTTCTGATGATTTATCAAATAATGAATGGATAGATGAGTTATTGGAAAAAATGAATAGCATTCTGTGAAAAAAAACAACATGGGTAAGATGGGAGCTAACAACCAGGGGCTGACAATTACATGGGAAAAGTGGATGCAGCAGTCTATTGATTTGTTGTTACTGTTATGAAATACCTAACATTGGATAAAGTTATTATTTTTTTTAAAAAGAGGTATTTTAGCACTTATAGAGATCCAAGGACTCATGTCTGATGATAGCTTTGCAGCTCAGTGTATCCACAGTAAGAGACAGGGAGCCTGTGGGTGTGTGTGTGTGTGTGTGTGTGTGTGTGTGTTTCCTGTGCCCTCTCTTCCTAACTCTTCTTGGAAAACCACCACAGCTGTGCATGGTGGCATATACCTTTAATCCCAGAACTCTGGAGGCAGAAGCAGGCAGATCTCTGTTGCGCGTTCAAGGCCAGCCTGGTCTGCATAGTGATTTCCAGGCCAGCTAGGGGCTACAGGAAGACCCTTTCTTTAAAAAAAAAAAAAAGCCACCACAATTCAATCACAAGAGCTCTACCCTGATGAATATATCTAATCCCATTAATTCTTCAAAGGCTCTGCCTCTAAATACCATTGTTGGGTTAAGTTTGCACCAACTTAATGCCTTCCAAAGGCTTAAATTCCCCCACACGGAACACTAGGGGATATGCAAACCGCATCCAAAGCCGTAGTGGCCATGTGCTCCCACATTCACTGACCTCTTGAAACCAGAAACACTTTCCCTTAATTATCCTTCAAGGAGGTGACTTATAAATTAAACCCTCAACCCACAATCAACAATCAAACCTTCAGGCCTTTCTGACCCTTGCCTGAGCTTCTGCAATACTATCTACCTTTTTCTATGTGCATGTATGTAAATGTACCATGTGTCATGCAATGCCTGAGGAGGTCAGAAGAGGGCATTGGATCCCCTGGAACTGGAGTTGCAGGCCATTGTTAGCCACCATGTGGGTGCTGGGAACCAAACCCAGGTCCTTTACAAGAGCAGCCAGTGCTCTTAACCATCTGAGCCATCTCTCCAGCCCCAAATTTAACTTCTTATGTAGGTAAAAATAAACATGAATTCTAATATTTTCCCAAACTCACCTTGTGAAATTCTACATCTTAACCTCTAACAATATTCCTAAAATGTAGATATGGTCATATTACTCAGTATGACCATACTCATTGACTCATTCTGCAGATATTTGTTAGATGGTAAGCCCTGTGCAAAGCAATGAAAACACACAGATAAGATAAAAATAAAACTCTCTAGACCCAGTTCTAACCAAGTTCTAGTCTGATGAGAAACAGATACATAAACAAGCAAACAACACACAAAGTGCAACAATGAGTGTAAGCATGGCTTGTCATGGGAGGAAGAGGAAGAGGGACCGACTCCAGACACAAAGCCTTCCAAGAGTGACGGAAGCCAGGCCTGAGAGACAATTAGGTATGGGCCAGGAAGAAGGAACAGTATGTATGGGTCATTCTAAGTTCAGGGTCATGGAAATAGTTGAGACCAGCTAGAGTGTACAGTGTGGAGGAGGAAACAGAGAGAATGAGGCTACAGAGGTAAACTGAGGCAAGAATTGGGAGGAGGCTCAGTATGGTTTAGACTTTTTTCCTGATGGTAAAAGGGAGTCATTGAAAGGTTTTAATCAAAAGTAGCTTTAAAAAAAATACACAGGGTGGAGAGATAGCTCAGGGGTTAAGAGCACTGGCCGTTCTTGCAGAAGGCCCAGGTTTGAATCCCAGCACCCCATGGCAGCTAACAACCACCCATAACTCCAGTTCCAGAGGATCCAACACCTTCTTCTGTCCTCCATTGGCACTGCACAACACAGGTTCACTTACATGCATTCAGGGAATACATGCGTACACATAAACTAATAAAATATTGTTTCTTAAAAATGGATGAATATAAAAAATTAAGTCATGTTGGGAGGAGGAAGAGGCCACAGACTTCTAGGGGACTGCTGTAAAGTCCTGTGGGCACAGCGGAGTGATGGGAAGACTGGAGAGACATTCAGGAGAGGAGGGGGTAAATGGCGGCTTAGTCTGGCTTGGGAACTAGTTTGGAGAAGCTATCATCAAGATGGGGGACACCGAAAGCAATTCAGGAGGAAGGAAAGGAGAGAACTGAGCTTTGGGAGGGCTGAGGTTGAGCCTGTGAGAGAGATGGGATCTGAAGAAGGCTGGTTCTGCTCTGAAGATGTACAGGACCAGGAGCACAGTGGCAGACTGAATCAGTCAGCTGCAGCTAGTAAGAAGAGACTCCTGAGGCCTGGACCTATATTTAAAGGGCAGCTGGACAAAAACAAACAAACAAACATACAAACAAAACTAGGCCAGGCATGGTGGTGCGCGCTTTTAATCCCAGCACTTGGGAGGAAGAGGCAGGTGGATCTCTGTAAGTTCAAGGCCAGCCTGGTCTACATAGCAAGCTCCACACCAGCTGGAAAAAAGGGAGACCCTGTCTCAAAAAACACACACACAAAAAAATAGAAATTAAAAAGAGGACAGCTGGAGCTGAGTGTGGTGACATACCTCTATTCCAACACTTGGGAGGCAGAGGCAGGAGGATTCCTGTGAGTTGAGAGGCCACCCTGGTCTACATAGTGAGTTCCAGGCCAGCTAGGGCTAAAACAAAACAAGACCAAAAACCAGCTGGAGTTTCAGAAGGTGTAGTGGAGAACTAGGTACAAAGTGTCAGTAAGGTTTTATAGAAAAGGAAAGGATATCATCTTACTCCAATAAGACTGGCTAGGATCAAGAAGACAAATGATACCAAGTGCTGGAGAGGTTGTGGGGAAAGAGGAACACTCATCCACTGCTGGTGGGAATGTAAACTCATACAGCCACTATGGAAAGCAGTGTGGAGAACCCTTGGAAGACTTGGAATGAACTTGCCACCTGACCCAGCCATACCTCTCCTGGGCATGTACCCACAAGACTCACCCTACCACAGAGATACATGCACAGCCATGTTTATTTCAGCTCTCTTCACAATAGCAAGGAGCTGGAACCAACCCAAGTGCCCCTCAACTGATGAATGGATAGAGAAAATGTGGTACATCTACACAATGGAGTTCTATGCAGCAGTAAAGAAAAATGACATCATGAGTTTCGCAGGTAAATGGATGGAACTAGAAGATATTATGTTAAGTGAAGTAACACAGTCCCAGAAAAACAAACGATGAATGGTATCCCTTATCTGTGGATGCTAGCGCCAATTACCTAATTTCTTATGCATGGCCCCCTGAGCTTTTGTCCAAGTAGTTGGGAGTGATGCATATTGGAAAAACAACAATAACAGAAAGGACTGCATCAAAGAACTGACTGAAATGGTGAACTTCTGCTCAAAACAGTCAACTTCCACATGGAGAATTTTGAGAAAGAATGAGAAAGAGATGAAAAGCATGTTTGGCAGAATGCATGAGCTCTGGTGGGGTGGGGGATAGGGTGAGGGACATGGGTCTAGATCTGATTAGTAACATAATCTTGTACAAAAAATATATATATAATAAAAAAGGAAAAGAAAGAGGTAACAAAATTAATAATACTTTGTAGAGGGGGGAGAGAGATGGCTCAGTGGTTAAGAGCACTGGCTGCTCTTGCAGAAGAGCCAGGTTCAAATCCCAGCACCTATATGGCAGCTAACAAGTCTGTAGCTCCAGTTCCAAGGGCTCCAATGCCCTCTTCTGGTCTCTGTGGGCCCTGGGTGACATGGGTGCGCTCAAATACATGCAGGCAAAACACACACACACATACACACATATAACAAAAACAATACGGAGTAGAATTTGATTTGCTCATGAATCAGATATAGGTGAAGGAATGAGGGGCAGGAGTGTGATTCTTGGATTTTATATAGTTGGGGAAACAGGAATGTCATGAACTAGGGAAGGAAAAGATGGGAAACGGATTTTTTTTTTTTTTTTTTTTTT
>VZQC01013402.1:496133-548946 GCA_009823505.1 Rhizomys pruinosus
TTTTTTTTTTTTTTGGTCTTTTCGAGACAGGGTCTCCCTGTAGCCCCAGCTGTCCTGGAACTCACTCTGTAGACCAGGCTGGCCTTGAACTCACAAAGATCCACCTGCCTCTGCCTCTGCCTCTGAAGTGCTAGGATTAAAGGTGTGCGCCACCACGCCCAGCTGGGAAACAGATTTTTATAAGAAAATGTTTTCTACTTCAACTATGTTGGAGGTTGGTGGGAGATAATACAACTATGCATTTGGTAATGAAAGCTTGAAAGTCCTCAGAAAGATCAGACGTAGAGAAATAGATGGGAGGAGCCAGCCTAGCAGTAAGGGTTAGATGCAGTCCTTAGAGAGCTCTATGCCAACAGCAGCTCCACTCTTGCACTGCCAGACACACCATGGGAACTGTGCTTAACCATGAGACATTGATAGGTAGGGTACAGTGGAAAGAACACGATGTGACATCCAAGCTAGGATCTGAAAGACCAAGGCAAGACAAGGATGGCCACTCTGTCCACTTCATTCGACATAATGCCTGAGGCTTTCAGAGAGCTAGCTAATAAAGCATCTCATGGCTACGGTACTGTGGACCGTCTGCGTCAGAATCACCTAAGTTATCCAAGCTCCATAAAGATTCCTGGCCCTAATTCCAGACCTAGTGAATCAGTTTAAGAGGCACGGATATGAAGATCTGTATTTTTATGTCAGTTCTCCAAAAACATTGAAATGGTGACTCAGATGCCGAGGGAAATGAGTGTCAGGAAGGAGAACACAGTTATGCATGAGATCCTTCAGAGGAGCCACACAGAATAAGAGGAAAAGATCACTGAAGGGGTAACCAGGAGCACCCCCATATTTAAAAACAGATCGAATTAATAATGAACTAATAATGATGAGAACAGAAATGACTAGAGTTAGACTTGAGAGTCTCCCAGGCTTAAAGTGTGTAATGACTACCTAGGGAACTTCTGACGCAGAGTCTGTTTTGTGATTTGGATAAATTCCAGCGTTGAAATCATGGGTATTGAATACATTCTCCAGATGTTTGAAACTAAGGAAATCAGAAAAAGAATGAAAGTTAAATACGAGTTAAAGGATTGAGAAATGGGGTTAAGGGAGGTGGTGTCTTTAGTATTATGATATGTAAGGCTAATTTAAGGCTGAAAGAAACAAGGCAGGCAGAAAGTGGGAGAGAAAAGAGTGAAGTATTCTTTTGCTTTCCCAGGGATAACCTGCCAGCAATCTTCCCTACAAACCCCAGCAGTGGCGATGCTCTCCTCCACTGGACTGTTCTCATGGGCGTTCACACATGCTGCTGTTTGTTCCTATCTTAGAGCACTGCTGTGCTGGATAGCTTTAGCATCAACTTGACATACCTGGGTTGAAGGAGCCTCCAATGGGGAATTTCCTGCATTGGATTGGCCTGTGGCCATGTCTATAGGACACTGTCTTATTGTTGAGTGATGTGGGAGGGCCCAGGCCACTGTGGGCAGTGCCACCCCTGGGTAGGTGGTCCTGTCTTATATAGGGAAACAGTTGGAGCATGGGCCAGAGGACCAAGTCAGTAAGCAGCGTTCCTCCATGGCCTGTGCTTTGGCTCCTGCCTCCAGGTTCCTGCTTTGAGCTCCTGCCTTCGGGTCACTCAGTGATGAACTGTGACCTGGGAGATGTAAAATAAATAAACCATGTCCTCCCCAAGTTGGTATTGCTCAGAGTGTTTTGTCACAGCGATTGAAAGCAAACTAGAGAACTGTAGAAGCCTGAGGAACTGAGTTCTCACCCCAACACCCACAGCAGCACACATTGTAACCCCAGCACTCAGGAGGCAGAGATGGGGATCCTGGGGCTCCCTGGCCAGCCAGTTTGGTGAAAACAACAGACCCCAAGTTCAGTAAGACCTTGTTTCAAAAAGTAAGTTGGGGCCGGCGTGGTGGTGCACGCCTTTAATCCTAGCATTTGGGAGGCAGAGGCAGGTGGATCTTTGTGAGTTCAAGGCCAGCCTGGTCTACAGAGTGAGTTCAAGGACAGCTGGGCTACAGCTAGACCCTGTCTCAAAAAGACAAAAAAAAAATATATAAGCAGGGCGTGGTGGTGCGCAACTTTAATCCCAGCACTCGGGAGGCAGAGGCAGGTGGATCTCTGTGAGTTCAAGGCCAGCTTAGTCTACAGACAAGCTCCAGGCCAGCTGGGAATAAAGGGAGACCCTGTCTCACAAAGACCCCCCCCCAAAAAAAATATATACACACACATATACACACACAATTATAGAGCCAGGTGTGGTGGCGCACGCCTTTGATCCCAGTACTCGGGAGGCAGAGTTCAAGGCCAGCCTGGTCTACATAGTGACTTCCAGGATAGCTGGAGCTACAGGAAGACCCTGTTTCAAAAAGACAAAAATAAATACAATTATAGCATTTAATACCCACCAAAATAACTACAGACCAAAAAGATAACACATATTGGTGAGGACGTGGAGAAACTGAAAATCTTATAAACTGTTTTAAGAATATGAAGTGTCTCACCTGCTGGAAAACAGCTGGGATTTCCTCAAAAAGTTTTGCAGTTATCACGTGACCCAGCAAGATGGGTATTGAAGGGGTTCCTAAACTGCGGTACAAAAACTACTTTGAGTGAAACCCTGAGCTCCTGGAGTCTCTTATCTGCCTAAAAGCAGAGTCTCCTAAAAGATCTCAACTGTCATAAATTCCCTCCCGTCTCAGCCAGTGAAGGCTGACTCATCCCACAAGTGGGAAGTCTCCAATACTGTGCCTGGACTGACACTGTTAGAAACCTAGTGTGTCAAGACTATACTTTCAGGGATCATTTCTTTTTTAATTTATTTCTGTGTGTGTATCAATGTACTGTCTGCATGCAGGTTTGTGCACCCGTGTCGTGCAATGCCGTGGAGGTCAGAAGAGGGTGTCGGATTCCCCTGGAACTGGAGTTCTCCAGGAATTGGAGTTTCAGACGGTTCTCAGCCACCATGTGGGTGCTGGGGATCGAACCCGGGTCCTCTGCAAGAGCAGTCGATGCTCTTAACCGCTAGGCCATCTCTCCAGCCCAGGGATCATTTCTATAGTATGTTACTGGACAGGTTTCTCTGACTGTGTAGAGCACCAGAGACCACGAGGAGATGTAGCATTCTCCCCTGAGCGTGAAGCCGGCTCCTGGCGTTGCTTTGCTGCAACCGCCACTGCCACTGCCATTGATGATCGTTCTTCTCTCCTTTAGGAGAGTAGAGGGAGAGACTGCAGTCTGAGTGGAAGAAAAAAAAAACAAAACACGAAACCTAGTGTGTCTTCCATCTGTTACCCAGGGCCCATTTGTCTGTCCTAAAAGGCATTTTCTTTTCTTTTTTAAAATATTTTTTTATTATTTTTTTAAATTTTATTTATTTCTGTATGTGTATCAATGTACTGTCTGCATGCAGTTTTGTGCATCCGTGTCGTGCAATGCCGTGGAGGTCAGAAGAGGGTGTCGGATTCCCCCGGAACTGGAGTTCTCCTGGAATTGGAGTTTCAGACGGTTCTCGGCCGCCATGTGGGTGCTGGGGATCGAACCCGGGTCCTCTGTAAGAGCAGTCGGCGCTCTTAACCGCTAGGCCATCTCTCCAGCCCCATTTTTATTTTTTATTTTTTTTAATTTAATTTTTATTGATGCTTTGTGCATTTCATACATCATTTTCCAATTCAGATCAGGCATATTTCCCTTTCCCTTCCCCCCCACCCACACCCGCACTCCCATGATTCATGGCATTTAGCATAAGTGTCCTGCATCTTCTGGTTGTTTTGTTTTTTTTTTTTTTTCATTTTTTAGCTTAAGTATAACCCATGAGACAAGCATCCTTCGTGCAAACCAATCTGCAGGCTGTTGTGCCCCAAACCCCCACAGCCCCCCATCCAGGGCGGGGGTGAAGTTGTTTTTCAATGTCAGTTTGCTAAAGATGTCCTAGACTAAGCGTATTTCACAATTCACCCCAATCGCATCCTTTACATTCTAGCCACCTCTTCCGCAGATTGTTCCTAGGCTTAGAGGGGCACAGGTGGATGAGAGGTAAAAACAGTCCATCTCTTTTGAGCTGTTGCATTGGACTCTGTCACTTATGGCTGCTCTTTCATGAGCCCTTTGTATTATTTTTTATTGTATGAGTGTACTGGCTGCATGTAGGTGCTGCTGTGTCGTGCATGCCGCGGAGTCAGAGCGGGTGTCGGATTCCCCTGGAACTGGAGTTCCCCGAACTGGAGTTAAAGACGTTTCTTAGCTTCAGTGGGTGCTGGAATTGCATCAGGTCCTCTGCAGGAGCAGTCAGTGCTCTTAACTGCTGAGCCCTCTCTCCAACTCAAAAGCATTTTCTTTTCTTTTTTTTTTTTTTTTTGCTCTTCTGAGACAGGGTCTCCCTGTAGCCCCAGCTGTCCTGGAACTCACTTTGTAGATCAGGCTGGCCTTGAACTCACAGAGATCCACCTGCCTCTGCCTCCCAAGTGCTAGGATTAAAGGTGTGCGCCACCACGCCCGGCTAAAAGGCATTTTCATAAGCACAACTAATGCCTGTGTGTGGGTGGAGGCAGGAGGATCAGGAGTCCCAGGCTAGCCTGGGCTTCATGAGGAGGCCCCATCTCAAAACAAGGGAGCCATTTTCCTGTAAGTGTGCTCCTTCCTGCCTCTTTATTTACTGGGATGGCATATAGTAAAAGACGGTATAACTTCGTAACCACTCCATTGAGCTACTCCATTTCTTGGTAAAAGCCAATTTGTACATAATTAAAATGTCCTCTCTTGTTCATCTGTCATTTGTCAGTTTGATTCAGACTCCCAAATACTAAACCTAAAAGAATCGTTTTCCTCCCCTACAGTATATTCCCCAGGGAGTGGAAATGTGCACACACTTAGAAACCTGTACCTAAACACTCATGGCAACACTACTTAGACAGAAAGTGGAAGAAGCCACATATCCATCCACTGATGGATCAACCAAATGTGGCATATCTACACAACGGAATATAATTTGTCAATAAAAGGGGTAAAAGTACTGATTCATGCTATGACATGGATGAACCTTGAAAACATTGTGAGAAGTAACACAGAATAAGACTACAAGATGGGCATGGTGGCTCATACTATTAATCCCAGCTCTCAGGAGGCAGAGGCAGGCAGATCCCTGTGAGTTCAAGGCCAATCTGGTCTACAGAGCGAGCTCCAGGCCAGCTGGGACTAAAGGGAGATCCTGTCTCAAAAAAATACCAAAAAAAAAAAAAAAAAAGACTACAAAAGGTGCTATTTCATTTATGACTTGCATGTAGCTCCATTCATGAAATGTCTAAAGTAGGCAAATGAATAAGGACAGGAAACAGATTAGTGCTTGCCTAGGACTAGAAGATGAGGAAGTTGGAATTGACCTACTAGACATAGGCTTTCCTTTATGGAGTAATGAAAAATGTTCTAAAATTTATTGTGGATGTGTGTACATTATATGTTAAAATTATTATTGTATTTTGCAGCTCGGCGTGGTGGTGCACGTCTTTAATTCTAGCACTTGGGAGGCAGAGGCAGGCGGATTTTTGTGAGTTCAAGGCCAGCCTGGTCTACAGAGTGAGTTCCAGGACAGCTGGGGCTACAGGAAGACCCTGTCTCGAAAAGACCAAAAAAAAAAAAAATTATTATTGAAAAGCAAATTATACTATACATATATATATACACAAAAAAAAAAAAAAATAAAGTTTTCTTTTTTTTTTGTTTTTTTTTTTGTCTTTTCGAGATAGGGTCTCCCTGTAGCCCCAGCTGTCCTGGAACTCACTCTGTAGACCAGGCTGGCCTTGAACTCACAAAGATCCGCCTGCCTCTGCCTCCCAAGTGCTAGGATTAAAGGCATGCGCCACCACGCCTGGTAATAAAGTTGTTTTTAATGAACAAACAGGTCATGGAACTTTTGGGATGGTCACTGTAAACATTTGCTCTTAGATCCCTGGGCCCATTTGGAAGTTCGACTTCCCTGAAGGCATTGGCTGTGACCAAGCCCAAGTCATAGGCAGAGGCCACGCATTCTAGGTCAGCCCAGTGTCTGATCACATGTCAAGATTTAAATACCAGAGTGAAGGCAGCTTCAGATGACTGTAATCCCATCCCAGGCCAGGTAACCTGTGCCATGTACCAATATCTGCCACAGAATCTGTGGGAAACATAAACGATGGTGTGGTGGTTTGAATGACAGTGTCCCCCATAGGCTTTAAATATTCAGACATTTTGTCTCCAGTTGGTGGCACTGTTCTTGGAGGTCTTAGAAGGTGTGGCTGGGGTTGGAGGAAGTACATTATTGGGGGCAGGCTTAGTGAGTTTAACAAGCCTTGCAGTCTCCAGTCTCTTTCTCTCTGCTTCCTGTGCTCATTGGGAGATGTGACCCTCGGCTTGCTGCTCCAACCCTGGCCACCATGCTTCCCGCCACAGTGGACTCTGATTCCCTGGAACTGTCAATCATAAGCTCAAATAAACTCTTCCTTTTATAAGTTCCCTTGCTCATGGTGGTTTATCACAGCAACAGAAAAGTGACTAATACAGATGGCTTTCTAAGCCCATTCAGTCCTCTCTCTACTCCTTAGTCTACTGGCTCCCCCATAACCTCTCTGAACACTGGTGTGGGATAAATTAGACTTTCTTCTGAATGGACTGGCCCTGGCCAGTAGACATCAGATGCCTCAGGAGATGGTGTTCCTGAACAAGAGGTGGAGCTATGGATTCAGAGACCCCTCCCGACCAGCCAGCTCACCTAGAAGGGACTAAGGGTTCAGAAGCCAAGAGTGCTGGCCCCCAGCCCTCTCTCATCCCGCCGATGCCACGTTGTATGGAACATGGGGGGGGGCAGCCTGGGGTTAAAGGTGGAGAGAGCACTACGGGGACCCTGTAAGTGAAGATTTCCCCCATTTGCCCTGTAGGAAGAACCTATTAACTTCCCTAGACCCTAACTGAAGTTTTTAGAGACTCTGTTCCTTGGTCCATCTCTTGCATCTGCAGGGTAGGGGAAGAGGTGGGTGCCAAGATGGCTGGCCACCAGCCACCTTTGAGGGAGCTAGCACACTTACCTCTCTCCTGGGAAGGAAAATTTCCAGTGACAACTGGGATATCTGAAGCCCCCATCCACAGGCCAGTTCTGCTCCTATGGTTACTCCCAGGAGCTGTATTGTTTTAGGCACCATGCTGCTGGTGCTGATTTCACATCCTCAGCTGGGCCACCCCTCTGAGCTTGAGTATTTATCTGCTTATTTGACATCCCCACTTGGATTTACAACTGGCACAAAGGCAGCATCAAGATTCTTTCCTCCAGCCGGGCATGGTGGCACACGCCTTTAGTCCTAGCACTTGGGAGGCAGAGGTAGAGGCAGGTGGATCTTTGTGAGTTCAAGGCCAGCCTGGTCTACAGAGCGAGTTCCAGGACAGCTGGGGCTGCAGGGAGACCCTGTCTCGAAAAGACCAAAAAAAAAAAAAAAAGAGATTCTTTCCTCCAAACCTGCTTTCTGACTGTGTCTATCTCGGTAGTTTGCACCCTCAGTCTAGCCAACGTTTTGGCTTCTTCACCTACATTATCCCATAGTTCCGAGCCTCTCTCAGGTCCCTGCTATAAGGACCAAGGAGCCCTTCCCTTTTTTGAAACAGTGCATTTGAAACAGTGATGCTCACTTCCACTTTCCACCTCCCCTACTCACGAGTTGCCCACGTTTTCTCCAGAGCACTGCCCCACCTGACCTGCTCCATCCTCTGCCTCACCTACCAGCCTCCAAGCTCCAGGGAAGCAGGCCTTCCTCCTGTTTTGTTCGCTGCTTATGGCTCCAATGCCCAAACAAGGTCAACTATCTTGACATTCAATAATCACCTAATTATTGAACGAATAATGAATTCAGGAACAAGAACAGAAGAGGTCAGGAATATAAGTAGAAATGCAAGCTTCAGAATACACCTGTCTTGGGGGAAAAGAAGAGGGTGTCTACAGGCTTTGAATAAAGCAAAGTAATTCCTGGAAAGCCTCTCACACAGCAGTGCTTGCTCTATGCTATGCTCAGCTCTATGTACTAACAGATACACACCTCTTAAACAGCCTGTGGGTTGGTTCTAGTGCCACTTTATAAAGAAACTGAAGCAAACTGGCATCAAGTAATCTGTCCAAGATGACCATCCATTTAATAGCACAACTGGGCCAAAGCTCTAAGAGACCTGAGTTTGGGTAGGTTCCTTGCTGAGAGCAATCCAGCAATGTGGGAGGCAGCTGTTGAGAAGAGGTTTGGCAAGCTACTGAGAATTTGGTAGCAGGTACACTAGGTGGAAAGGGAAGAGGATTTGTTGAGTAGTGCTGACCGGCTAGATGCAACTAAAAACATGGCTCAGGTCACGTGACTTTCAACAAGCACAGCAGAAACCAAGCACGGCAGTGCATGTCTGTACTCCAGCACTCAGGAGGCAAAGGCAAGGGGACTATGGCAAGTCTGAGGCCAAAAGGTCTATGCAGTGAGTTGCAGGCCAGTCAGGGTGACACAGGGAAACCCTGTCTTGAAAAGTACATGCATGCATACATACAAACATACACACCACAGTTAAGTAGAGCTTGTGGGTTAGAGAGACAGGAAATATGGTGAGCTCAAGAAAGCAAGATGAGATGAAAATACATTTGAAATAGTTGAACAGGGGACCCAGGAGCAGGTTAATGAACTGTTAGATTATTCAGGGACCTAGGAAATACAGGTCATAGTGACAAAGAAGAAAATATTTAAGAGGGAAACAATATAGGAGACAGAGGAGGGAGACATGGTCACATGACCCATCAGAGTACAGAGTACAGAAGGCTGACATCACTTCCTCCCACCTTGTCCAAACCTAGCTGTCTACACGGATGCTTCAAATTCCCACAAGCTGAGACAAAGTTCTTCATTCCAAAACTAATGGTAAGGCTTAAAAAAAAAAAAAAAAAAGGTCAACTGCAGGAGGGTTCAATGGCTTGTGTGGAGTGCTCAAGAAAGTTACATCACTTCCCTAGAGCTTGTTTAGACATGAAGATCTTGTTTAGAGTTTTAAGAGTCTGTTTAGACATTAAGAATAGGTACCAAGATGAGAGTCACTGGAGGAAGGGGCTGTGGAGTCAGGCTCCCTGGGCAGAGTTTTAGAGTAACAGCTACACTACATAAACCAAATGTTTTCCTTTCTAGTAACCCGTTTAAATAGAATGCTTTTACTTTACTGGCATTCTCAGACAGTGTTGCTCTCTACTCAATGCCACTGGCAAATTCTGCTGTGAGCCTCTAGGAGTGTCCAAATGCTCTGTATCATGGGGGTTATGGCTCAATAAAAAGGCAAAAGCTGTGAACAACACACACTGAATACACCTACACCACTCACCATCGTAACTGAGCAGCATAGCACTTACTGTAGTGTGTCCACTGGCTGCACTTGTGACTGTGTGGTTGTGAGCTGTGGCTCCCTGCAGATGCCTGGCATTGTCAGGGGAGTGTGCTGTTTGCCATCACTAGTTGAGGAAAGTATAAAAGCTAACATCTGGGTAAAGCTTTTACTGAATGCATATCATTTTGCAGCACTGTCAAGTCAAAAATTCATACAGAGAAGCTTTATAATAAGTTGGGGTCATCTATATTGGTTTTACTCCATCATATTACCAAGTTCTTCAGACTCACTGCCGCTGAGGGCAGGAAAATCAAGTTGCCTGCAACAAGAGGAACCAAAGGCAAACTTTAAGACTTAGTTACAAAAAATGAAAACAAACAGATAAAAAGATGTCAAAATGTGTAATTACTCAGTCTTTAAAGGGACTGAAATTCTAAAGCAAGCTACATAGTGGGCGGACCTTGAAAATACATACTAAGTAAAATAAGCCAGACAAAATGGAAGGCTTCTATGATTTCACTTATGTGAAGTATCTGGAACAGTCAAATTCATAGGCAGAAGGAAGGGTGGTTACCAGGGGCCAAGAACAGGGAGAGTTGTGGGGGTGGAGTGAGGGGGGCTGGTGCTTAATGGGTACAGCTTCAGTTTTAATATGGTAAGGTTATGGAAATGGAGAGTGGTGATGATGAGACAATAGTGTAAATATGCTTAATGCCATTGAACATTTACATTTTGTGGTTAAAATAGTAAATTTTATGTAATGTATATTTTACTATAAAGACATGAAAAATGGAATACCACTAACAATACAGGGTTGCTAAAACTAGCCCACAAAACAGCAACTACACACCCAGGAACGTTTGAGTGCAGACAACTGAAAGGCAGAACAATGGCCAGGACGGGGAAACGACCTGCCGAGTCTCTCAACTGACAAGGCCAAGTGAGCTTTCAGTACTTACAGCTACTCTGCACTAACTGAAGCAGAAGCGGTAAGTTTGGTAGTCCTTCCAGTGACAGCGGTGGGTGGAGCCTCAGGAAGTCTCAGGCATGGAAACATGCTTCTAACCAACTATCAATGTTTCTTTTAGGCACAAAATAGTGAAGTCAGTAGCCTAGCTGGTTCTACTATAGCCCAGACCTAGACTTGGTGCATTTTTAAAATTTTATTTTTATGTGTCTGAGTCTATTGCCTTCATGTAAGTGCACCTATGTGTGCAGTGTCAATAGAGGCCAGAAAAATGTTGAATCCCATGGAACTGGAGGTATGGGTGGATGTTAGCTACCATGTGGGTGCTGGGATCTGGACCTGGGTCGTCTGCAATAGCAACCAGAGCTCTTAACCACTGAGCCATCTCTTGAGCCCTATCCCACCCCCTTTTTGGAGGGTCTCACTAGGTAGTCCTGGCTGGCCTGAAACTTGCTATGTAGACCAGGCTGGCCTCAAACTCACAGAAATCTGCCTGCCTCTGGCTCCTGAGCACTGGGAAGGTATTTATTACATGGTCATTGAATGCAAATAAAGGTTTAATCTAAACTGTTTATAAAATGGAGAACAGATGTCTTCTCGAAAGCACTGGAGCTGAATGGAAGGAAATGACATCTAAAAACAGTGACACAAAGGTAAGGCACAGTTCTCCCCACAAAGGACAAGAAAGGCCGAGAAACCTCCCTGCCCATCTCGCTTCACTTGCAGGTCTACTCTCTTGGTGAGTGTGAGGTAATCTTCATGGAAAGCACAGGGAGCTTTGCCCTTTTTATTCTTTGTCACCTTGGAAACAGTAAGGGCTTTTTTGCCCAATGAGTTCCTCAGAACTTCCTTACAGGGTATAATGAGGAATAAGCAAAGCTATTGGCTATTCAGTGGGATATTTATTTATTTATTTGGGATAGAAAAATGTTTGGGGGCTGGAGAGATGGCCTAGCGGTTAAGAGCGCCAACCGCTCTTACAGAGGACCCGGGTTCAATCCCCAGCACCCACATGGCGGCCGAGAATCGTCTGAAACTCCAATGCCAGGAGAACTCCAGTTCCAGGGGAATCTGACACCCTCTTCTGACCTCCGCAGCATTGCACGACACGGGTGCACAGACTTGCATGCAGACAGTACATTCATACACATAGAGAAATAAATAAAATAAAAAAAAATTAAAAAAAAAAAAAGAAAAATGTTTGGAAGGGGGAAAAAAAGGTAAACTGTTATTTGTTCCTTTTAGTGATTTTTCTAGTTCTGCCCATCCAGCCCCCAACCATTGGACAAATTTGCTGTACTGAAGAAATCTGAGGAAAGGTGTCAGGGCCCCCAAGTTCCCCTGGTAGAGCACATCCTACTAATCTAATGACATTTGACAATGAAGTTCATAAATTTAATTATCTGCGAAATTTTATTATCCAGGTTTTATGTGTCTGTTCCTGTAGATGTAAATCATTCTTAATCTATGACACACTGGGAACCAAGAAGAAATGTACCTTGTGTTTATGATTTAAGAGCCTACATTTAAAACTTCAATCTTATATTTATGTAACTATGATGATAAGGAAAATTCTAACCCAAACAGATGGATACTTATAAAAATGTATTTCAGGAGACAGTTGAAGGGAAAAAGGTCCTTTCTAACTCCTTTATAAACTGTGGGACATGTAATTAAGAAGAATTCAGTTTTTCTCTAATTTCCAGATTACTTTAAAAAATGAAAACTTTTGGCCATCTTGAGACTTGTACCTCCTGGAATTTCAGATGGATGCCTTTTCAGAATGATTCTCATCAACATTTCATGAAATCTTGCAGCTGGTAAGAAGCAAAACATTTACATTCTTCTCAAGAGTTGAGTGACATTTTATGGATCAACACAGTATTTCAGTGTTTACCATACTGAGCAGGAAAGAAGAATTAATTTTCATATCCATGTACTGTACAAATATGAAGTGAAAATAGAATTCTCTTCAATAGTCAATACTGTAGATTCTGTGTTATGATTAATTCTAAGGACACAAATTTTTGCATCTTAAGTAGAAAGTGTACTTTCCATTGTAATGTCTTCAAAGGGTTTTCAGTTTATCCTTATCTTGTTCTTTTTGACTGCAAAGTGCAAAAGATTCCTGCACAAACTGCCGACACATGGGGCACTGCTGGAAGTACTTCACACAGCTGTCGCACAGGCAGGCATGCCGGCAGGGCAGGAGCACCCAGTTCACACTCCCGTTCTGACACACCACACAGTCCTTGCCGTTCTCCTCCACTGGCTCCGCTGCACTTTCCAATAGTCCTGCCTTCTCCAAAAGGCTCCGGTCTGCATTTCTTTCTTCTGGAGAGAGACTGCTGGAGGGAGTGTAATTATTATTTGCAGACATGAAAAGTTGCTGAAAAATCAAAGAAACAAGTGTAAAGACAATTATAAATGAGAGTTACTCACTGAAGCCGAGGATCACAAAAGCTACTCAAAATTTATGAGCTAAATCCAATGGAAAGAATAGCTAGCTTCCACAATAATTGAAAATCATTAATTCTCCTTATAAACAGATTCTTTGCACTCTGTAAACAATAGACAAAGATTACAGGCTACAACTTACCTTAAGATCATGAAATTGACCTTGAGCCAGGAGTAAATATTGATACAATATTCTGCAGGGAAGTTTGTAAGTCTTATCAGGAATATGAATTACTGATACCATGGAAATCTAAAATAAAAATTGAACACTGGTGGTCAGTATACTTTACATCTTTCTATTCTTTCACAAATAACTGAAAAAATGCTTCCCAAATAAGAGATTGCTGTATTAAAAATTTTGCATTTGGGGCTGGAGAGATGGCCTAGCGGTTAAGAGTGCCAACTGCTCTTGCAGAGGACCCGGGTTTGACCCCCAGCACCCACATGGCGGCTGAGAACCGTCTTTAACTCCAGTTCCAGGGGAATCCGATGCCTTCTTCTGACTTCTGTGGCATTGCACGACACGGGTACACAAACCCTACATGAAGACAGTACATTCATATGCATATGAAAATAAAAAAATTAAAAAATTGCATTAATTTGTATAAATCAGATATTGAAAAGGAACCAGATACACATTTTTTATATTTTAATTATACTCAAATTTACAGATTTAATGTGTTCTCATTAAAAATATCAATGTTGAGTGATGGAGAGATGGCTCAGCAGATGAGAGCACTGGCTGCTCTTGCAGGGAAACCGGGTTTGGTTCCAGCACCACATGGTGGCTAACAACCATCCTATCTCCAATTTCAGGGGACCTAACACCCTGTTCTATCTCTGTGGGTACTGCATGATATGGGTGCACTTACGTACATGCAGACAACACACTTATACACATAAAATAAAAATAATATTTTTAAAAATAATGTGCTTTATTATGGAGCAACATATATGGATTCAAGGATTTTCACACAGAGAAATAAAGTTAGAATGGCCAGGAAAACATGCAGACAGCATGAGGCAGCCTAACCCAGCCAGGTCTTAAAGCATATGGAACTGACTCATGAGTAGATGGATGGATGAGAGAAAATAAACAGCCCAGAAAGAAACCCAGTTCCTTGCAAAAATGCGGAGAAGGTGTCATCCCAAAGCACAGTCTTTTTAATACAGTTTTGAGGACAAATGGATAGCTCTTTGGAAAAGCATAAGTGAGATGCATGACTCACACTAAATTAAGAATACACTCTAAAGGCATAAGAGAGCCAATGTGAAAAATGAATGGCACAAATCCCAGAGGAAAGCCTGGAGGCTCACTCCCTATAGTCTTAGAATTACAGTTAGAAAGTCTTCCCTCCACTAAGTCCAGAGGCAGAGAAATTTGATCCATTTGATTCCAGAATAATTAAAAGTCTGCACAACAGAACAATATCATGAACAAAGTAAAAAAACACATTACAAACTTGGATAAATATTCACAATGTATATCCTAAATTATGGGTAAATATTCCTGAATTATTAAAAAAAAACTTCTTGAAAGAAACCACCATAGTTCTATAGAAAGGGGGTCCAAAGACAAACAGTTCATAAAAAGTTGATCTAAGAGGAGCCTTAAGACATTCAACTAAAATTAAAATTTCACTGACAAAAAGAAATTCAAAACGGGAACATTAAAAAAAAAATACAAGAAACAGGCTGGAGAAGTGGCTCAATGGTTAAGAGCACTGGCTGTTCTTCCAGAAGACAGGAGTTTGGTTCTCAGCATCCATATTGGGTAGCTCACAGCCACCTATAACTCAGCTCCAGGGGATCCAATGTCCTCTTCGGGCCCCAACAGGCACTTATACAACACACATGTGCGTGAATGCGTGTGCGCACAGACACACACACACACACACACACACTATTCTTAAAAAATACGGTTAAGGCCAGAAGAAGTGGTATACGCCTTTAATCCCAGCACTCAGGAGGCAGAGACAGGTGGATCTCTGTGAGATCAAAGCTAGCCTGAGCTACACAGTGAAGGCCAGCTGGGGCTACAAGGAGACCTTGTCTCAAAATAAATAAATAGATAGACAGACAGACAGACTGGCAGACAGACAGATGAGGAAGTCGGGCACCTTTTACTGACTGCCTTCATGCAATTGCCCATGTTAAATTTTCTTTCAATTTTTTCTCTTAAGTGTTTTCCTCCTGTTTTAAATAGTCAGCATTATTATTTCACAATTAGTTTTGTTGCATATTTCAACTTTCAATCATTTCCAATACTAGAACTAACAACTTTAAAGACTTTTAAAAAGTCATCAACTGCTGGGCGTGGTGGCGCACGCCTTTAATCCTAGCACTTGGGAGGCAGAGGCAGGCAGATTTTTGTGAGTTCAAGGCCAGCCTGGTCTACAGAGCGAATTCCAGGACAGCTGGGGCTACAGGGAGACCCTGTCTCGAAAAGACCAAAAAAAAAAAAAAGTCATCAACTGTTTTGTTTTTGCAAATGTGACTGCACAGAAGTACATTATCATAATAACAACTTTGTAACCACTATGCATGCATGTAAAAACACTGAGGGGCAGGTGAGATGGTTCAGTCAGTAATACGGCTGCCAAGCAAGAGCAAAGACCTGAGTTTCATCCCCAGCGCCCATATAAAAGCCAGGCACAGCAGTGACACACCCCTGAAATCCCAGCACTAAAAGGAGGGGAGGGGAAGGGAAGGGAGAAAAAAGATAGATAGATAGATAGACAGACAGATAGATAGATAGAGACATTGTCTCAAAAAATAAAGTTGAGAGCTAGAGAGATACGTCAGCATTTAAGAACATTGACTGTGCCACAGGCCTTTAATCCTAGCACTTGGGAGGCAGAGGCAGGTGGATCTCTGTGAGTTCAAGGCCGGCCTTGTCTACAGAGTGAACTCCAGGCCAGTTGGGATTAAAGGGAGACCCTGTCTCAAAAATACCAAAAAAAGACAAAAAAAAAGAACATTGACTATTCTTGCAGAGGACTCAAGTTCAGTTCCTAGCACGCACATGGAGGCTAACACCCATCTGTTATATGCACATAGTATGTTTATATACATCCAGAAAAACACTCATACACACAAAATAAAAATAAATTTAAAAATGTAAGATAGCAACAGAGAAAGACACTTGACATCAACCTCTAGTATATGCACACACACACACACACACACACACACACACACACACACACACACCAGAGAAAGACTCCTGACATCAACCTCTGATATGCGCACACACACACACACACAACAGAGAAAGACACCTAACATCAACCTCTGGTATGTGCACACACACACACACGAAGTAAAAAATAAAAACATTGAAATTTCCTCAATAAATGAAGGTGTCCTTTCTGTACATCTGTATTTGTGGAAGATGAAATTTCCCAAGATTTCAGCTCTGGTCACCTGCACATGCCACGGGGATTCATTGTGGCAACTGACCAAACTCATTGAAACACTGAGATGTGTGTCCTGGAGTTTCAGGTGGTCAGTTATAAAGCTGGAATTTTGCTTTGTAAACATAATTTGTCTACACATAACTGTTAGACTTGTGTGACCATCATTATTATACCTGTGTATGCTTACAAAAATATATAGAATATTATTGTCTATTTAATGTTGTAAAGTAGCCTACAAAGCATTCATCATGCTTTTAAGTTTCTCAAATTCCCTTTTAATTATTACTAATGTGAAAAACCTTCCATACTCATGGATTGGGAAAATTAACATTGTAAAAATGTCCATTCTACCCAAACTCTTGTATAGATTTAACGCAATCCCAATTAAAATCCCCAAGAGTTTCTTCACAGGCTTGGAAAAAAAAGTACTTAAATTCATTTGGAAAAACAAAAGACCCCAAATGGCCAAAACAACCCTGAGTGAAAAGAACAACACAAGGGAGATCTCTATACCAGACTTCAAACTATACTACAGGGATATAGTCATAAAAGCAGCCTGGTACTGGCACAAAAACAGACCTATTGACCAATGGAACAAAACCGAAGAGCCAAACTTGAGTACATACAATTTCAGCGATCTCACATTTGACAAGGGGGCCAAGAAGACACAATGGAGAAAAGACAGCATCTTCAGCAAGTAGTGTTGGCAAAACTGGATCACCACTTGTAGAAGAATAAAATTAAACCCCTACCTCTCGCCCTGTACAAAAGTCAACTCCAGATGGATCAAAGACCTCAACGTGAAAACCCAAACTCTGAAGGCGATAGAAGAAAAAGTTAATTGGCAGCAGACTACAAGACATAGGCATAGGAAAAGACTTCCTAAATCAGACAGCAGCTGCATAAGAATTAAGGTTGACAATTGACAAATGGGACCTCATTAAACTCAAAAGCTTCTGTACATCAAAAGAACAATCAAGGAAGTGAAGTGAAATCCCACAGAGTGGGAGGAAACCTTCACTGGAGAAACATCTGACAAAGCATTGATTTCCAGAATATATAAATTACTCAAAAAACAAAGAAGAAAGAAAACAAATGACCCACTCAATAGTTGGAGCAAAGAGCTGAACAGAGACTTCACAAGTGAGGAATTAAGAGATGGCTGAGAAACACCTTAAGAAGTGTTCAACATCACTAATCATTAAGGAAATGCAAATCAAAACCACTTTAAGATATCATCTTACTTCAATAAGACTGGCTAGGATCAAGAAAACAAATGATACCAAGTGCTGGAGAGGTTGTGAGGAAAAGGGAACACTCATCCACTGCTGGTGGGAATGTAAACTCATACAGCCACTATGGAAAGCAGTGTGGAGAACCCTTGGAAGACTTGAAATGAACTTGCCACCTGACCCAGCCATACCACTCCTAGGCATGTACCCTCAAGACTCACCCCACCGCAGAGATTGCATGCCACAGCCATGTGTATTTCAAGCTCTCTTCACCAATAGCAGGAGCTGGAACCAAACCCAAATGCCCCTCATCACTGACAAGTGGATAGAGAAAATGTGGTACATCTACAACAAACGGAGTTCTATGCAGCAGTAAAGAAAGATGACATCATGCAGCTTTTGCAGGAAAATGGCTGGAGCTAGAAGACATCATGCTGAGTGAAGAACACAGTCCCAGAAAAACAACGACGAATGGTATCCCTCATTCTTGTGGATGCTAGTTTCAATTACCTAGTTGTAAGTTATTTCTTGTGCACGGCCTCTTGAGCTTTTGTCCATAGCAGTTGGATTGATGCATATTGGAAAATAACAACAACAACAAACAACAACAACAACAACAACAACAGAAAGGACTGCATCGAAAGAACGGGACTGAAACAGTGAACTTCTGCTCAAAACATGTCAACATTCCTCATGGAGAATATTGAGAAAAGACTGAGAAAGGATGAAAAGCATGTTTGGCAGAATGCATAGCTCTGGTGGGGTTGGGGGGATAGTTGGGGGGACACGGGTCTAGATTTGATAATCTTGTACAAAATATATTTTAAAAAAATAACAAAGGTTAAAAAAATAAATTAAAAAACCCAATTAAAAATTATTACTAATGTGTGTGTTCATGATGTATTTGGGCATGTGTGTATGTATGGTCAGAAGACAACTCATAGAGTCAATTGTCTCCTTCTAGCTTTACATGGTTCCAGGGATTGAACTCAGGTCACTAGACTTGTGCAGCAAGCGTCTTTACCACCTCACCAGGCCTAAATTCCCTTTTTTTTTTTTTAATTTTTTTTTTATTATTATTTATCTTTGTATGTGTATGAATGTACTGTCTGTATGCAGGTCTGTGCACCCGTGTCGTGCAATGCCTCGGAGGTCAGAAGAGGGTCTCGGATTCCCCTGGAACTGGAGTTCTCCTGGAATTGGAGTTATAGACGGTTCTTAGCTGCCATGTGGGTGCTGGGGATCAAACCCGGGTCCTCTGCAAGAGCGTCGGTGCTCTTAACCGCTAGGCTATCTCTCCAGTCCCCTAAATTCCCTTTTTAAAAGGGAAATAAATTTAATATTTGGGTACCAAAAAAAAAAAAAGAAAGAAAAATGTAAATAAACGTCTTTAAAATAATTTTTTAAAATCTTTTTGAGACAGGGTCTCCCTGTAGCTCTGGATGTCCTGGAACTCACTGTGTAAACCAGGCTGGCCTTGAACTCACAGAGATCCACCTGCCTCTGCCTCCCAAGTGGGCATGCACCACCACGCCCGGCTAAAATAATTTTTTAATTGTTTTTCCCCAGGATATTTTCAGATTTGATCTTTCAGGATTTCAGCACTCAGGGATATGTTTTTTATAATGATCACCTAACCCTAATGGAGTGCTACGCAGCTATAAAGAATTGTGAAGACAATCTCTGAGAACCATCTGTAGGTGACATTATGAAATGAATCTGCAAAGAACAAAGAGGGTACAGCACAGACAGTGCTACCTTCGTGTAGGAAAAGGGAGCGAGGAACACAGGGAAGAACAGCAGAGAACGACGACCTGGCTTATCTAGAGGCTTCAGAGGGTGTGTGGGAAGGAAAAGGAGAGAACCTGGTTATCTCTTTCTGTAGCTTTCTTAATCTTCAGAGAATGAATCCAAGTAACTTTATAGGCACAGTTTGACTGTAAGTGTTCAGCATTGGCAGGCAACAGTGAGATGGCAATTTGAGTGCCCAGTTAAATCCAATACTGAATAGTTAAATTCAATACCGAGAAAAAGAAAAACGAATTCAAGAGACCATTGAGATAACAAATATAATCAAATGAACAGAGGAAAGAGAAGGTTCTAGACTGCAGAAGCATGCCAAGGACTGACTGCAGGGAGGGCTGGAGTTGGAACAGCTCACTTTCCAGCCACGACAGTAAACGTAAAATCTGACAATCATCAACGGGTATTAAAGCCAAGGAAATTTTTTTAAATAAAATGCAAATATCTGTGTGATCTTGAAGTGCTTCCAGAATAGGGTGGAGCAGGAAGAAGGGGCTCTTGTGGAGCCAATCCTCTGCCCCCATCCCACAGAAACTGCAATTTGAACAAGTGGGGAGGGGTCCCCAGATGAGCTCAGGTGCCTCGTCACGGATCCAGGGAAAGGAATATACAATACAAGCGAAACTGGTTAACAACTGACTGAGCGATCAAAAATAGCATGGCCAGCATGAGGAGGGAGTACTGCATGCTTATAGAGGTGGTGCCCGGAGAAGGGCATCCCATCACCTGTGAAGTTCACCAGCTGCCAAGGACTAACTCTAACCTGATCATAAGGAAGCCTCTCCATTTACAGAAAGGGTATGCATGTGTGTGAGAGAGACAACAGTCTAAAGTGTCAAAATACAAGGGTCTCAGAATTTCTAGGTTAATGGAGACTAAAAATGTATGTCAGCCAGGTGTGGTGGCACACGCCTTTAATCCTAGCACTTGGGAGGCAGAGGCAGGTGGATCTTTGTGAGTTCAAGGCCAGCCTGGTCTACACAGTGAGTTCCAGTACAGATAGGGCTACAGGGAAACCCTGTCTCAAAAAACACCCCCCCAAAAAATAATATACGTCAAACACAAAGTCTGACCCTCAACTAGGAAACAAACACTAGGGTACGATAGACGGAAAATTGAGACATGGGAAAAGCCAGGTTCTCATTTTTATCTCCAACTGGCTCCAAGTTGAGAACTTCAGCACATCTGACAAAAGCAGGAAAGACCACTACCAGACAATAATCCTTTTTCTGAGGGAGAGCTTAAGTAGGAGTACTAAAACCATAAATACGCTGTGCTTAAGGCCAAAAACCACATGTGACCTTGAAGCTTAACTTTATCCACACTGCTTTCATTCCTGTACCTGGACCATGTGCCTCACAGACAACCTTACAATTCCCTCACTGAAGACAATTCTTTAAGATAAAGAAATAAATAAACCAGCTCATATTTTTAACTTAATTTTTGTAAATGTCAATCTTGAAAGTTTGCCTAATCATTAAAACCTGGCTATTGGAGTAACATCAAAGAGAATCCATAAAAGCGCATACATAGCTATTATATATATGGCCAGGCGAGGTGGTACACACCTTTAATACCCGCACTCCGGAGGCAGAGGCAGGCAGCTCTGTGTGAGTTCAAGGCCAGCCTGGTCTACATAGTGAGTTCCAGGCCAGCTGGGCTACAGGGAGACCTGCCTCAAAGATACCTAATTAATTAATTAATTAAAATACATATATGATACCATATGACACAATTACATGGCATCTGCATAGACAAGCAAACAATTGCAAATTTTTGAAATGTTAAGTGATCTAGGTAAAGAATATGCAGGTGTTCTTTCACTTTTTATTTTTGCAGCTTTCTGAAATTATGTATAAAAGAAAGGCTGAAAGACTACTATGGATGTGAAAATATACTATTCTTTACAGCTTTTAGGATTTTAGTATTAAATCAAAGAGATGACTGGTAGAAGACAACAATGCTACGGACTTATTGTACAACTTCTGAGGTGGATTTAGTGTAGCCTCTGAAGCTATTATCATGCTAGTATATATTAACGTTTATAGTTGTATATGATATGGAAAATATGTTCAAATATACGATTAAAAGAACGCAAGTCATGGGCTGGAGAGATGGCCTAGTGGTTAAGAGCACCAACTGCTCTTGCAGAGGACCCAGGTTCGATTCCCAGCACATGGCGGCTGAGAACCATCTTTATCTCCAGTTCCAGGGGAATCCAATGCCCTCTTCTGACCTCCACAGCATTGCATGACACAGGTGCACCAACCTACATGCAGACGTACATTGATACACATATAAAAATGAGTAAAATTAAAAAAAAAAAAGAACACAAGTCACAAACATGTACGATTTGACCCTTTTCTTCAGAGTGAACATTATTAAAGTCTGGAAAGATCCAGGCATACATTTGGCTTGCTAGCTTTGCCATTCTTTTTTTTTTTTTTTCCCTGCTACAAAATGCACACTATGTGGGTACTGTCTAGTTTGTCTTCCATTGCTGTGACAAAACACTCTGACCAACACCAACTTGGGGAGGAAAGGGTTTATTCAGCTTACATCTCCCACTTACATCTCCTGGGTCACAGTTCATCACTTAGGGAATCCAAGGCAGGAACTCAGGGCAGGAACCTGGAGGCAGGAGCTGAAGCACAGGCCATGGAGGAGTGCTGTTCACTGGCTTGCTCCCTTGGCCCATGCCCAGCCTGACCTCTTATACACTACACAACAACCTGCCCAGGGTGGCACCACCCATAGTGGGCTGGGCCCTCCTACATTGCTCAACAATCAAGACAATACTCCACGGATGTGGCCACAGGTCAGTCCAATGGAGCCAATTCCCCAGTTGAGGCTCACTCAACCCAGGTGTGTCAAGTTGACACTAAAACTATCCAGCATAATTGACCCCTTGTCAACTTGACACACAAAACACATCACTATTAAACCACCACCTTTCCAGTTCTTATCCCCAAAGTATGATGTTAACATTAATCACAACCTAAGACAGTACAACCTTAAAAGCCCCACAGTCCTTAAAATGTCCAAACACTTAAAAGTTCACAGTCCGTTAAAAGTCTCTTAACTGTGGGCTGCTGTAAAATCCAAAACAAGTACTGTCTTATTTCAAAGGGAAGAATCAGGCACACACAGCTCATCTCGCAGGCCCAGGCAGACTCCATTCCACACCTGCCGCTGCTCTTGGTGGTCATCCCACGGTCCCGGCATCTCCAAAATGCTGGGGTCTTCACTGTCACCAATGGTCTTTCCTGACCTCTCACAGTGCCAAGCCTCGGCTGCTCTGTTACTCCCTCAAATTTCAACACCAGAACCATATAGGAGACTCTTACACATTACCAAGTCCTGCTTCTGGCTTGAGATGGAGGCTCAGGCCCCTTCTGGATCATAACTTCTGTGTGCTGACCCTGAAGAAATTCTTCCCAGAAGATTTCACCACAGTGATGCTGGTCTCTTGTTACTTACAGCTGATTTTTCAGCCCCAGCTAACCAGCATCAATTGTCCCAGTATAACAAAGATTTCACCTCAGGTTCTGGTCTCTTGTTACTTACAGCTGATTCTTCAGCCCCAGCTGACCAAAACCCACAGATTACACAGTCCTGATGATCTCTGCTCCCCTTTGAAACTAGAAACTTCACAAGCCAGGCCTCCATCTTCTACAACTCCTTCAGCAAAACTGCCCCAAGCTCCACAGCAATGATCTTTAGGCATTCAATGATCTTTCCAGCCCAAAGTTCCAAATGCCTCCACAGTCCTTCCCCAAAACACCAAGGTCAGGTCTGTCACAGCAATACCCCACTCCTGGTACCAATTTCTGTCCTAGTTTGTCTTCCATTGCTGTGACAAAACACTCTGACCAACACCAACTTGGGGAGGAAAGGGTTTATTCAGCTTACATCTCCCACTTACATCTCCTGGGTCACAGTTCATCACTTAGGGAGCCCAAGGCAGGAACTCAGGGCAGGAACCTGGAGGCAGGATCTGAAGCACAGGCGATGGAGGAGTGCTGTTCACTGGCTTGCTCCCTTGGCCCATGCCCAGCCTGACCTCTTATACACTACACAACAACCTGCCCATGGTGGCACCACCCATAGTGGGCTGGGCCCTCCCACATTGCTCAACAATCAAGACAATACTCCACAGATGTGGCCACAGGCCAGTCCAATGGAGCCAATTCCCCAGTTGAGGCTCCCTCAACCCAGGTGTGTCAAGTTGACACTAAAACTATCCAGCACAGGTACTACAGGAATAAAGTAATCCAGAAAAAATTTAAAGCCAAAACCTTATAATAATAATCCTTGCCAGGGCTGGAGAGATGGCTCAGCGGTTGAGGGCACCGACTGCTCTTGCAGAGGACCCAGGTTCGATTCCCAGCACCCACGTGGTGGCTAAGAACCGTCTTTAACTTCAGTTCCAGGGGAATCTGATGCCCTCTTCTGACCTCCGCGGCAATTCATGACACAGGTGCACCAACCTACAGGCAGGCAGTACACTCATACACATAAAAAAATAATAAAAAATTAAAATTAAAAATTAAATAAAAAAAAAAAAACCCTTGCCCTCTTTCATTCAATTCAAAGAGCAAACTGGTTCCTAACTGTACCATACAAAATTAATTCTGGGGCTGGAGAGATAGCCTAGCGGTTAAAGGCACCGACTGCTCTTGCAGGGGACCCGGGTTCGATCCCCAGCACCCACATGGCGGCTAAGAACCATCTTTAACTCCAATTCCAGGAGAACTCCAGTTCCAGGGGAATCCGAGACCCTCTTCTGACCTCCGAGGCATTGCACAACACGGGTGCACAGACCTACATGCAGAGTATATTCATACGCACACAAAAATAAATAAATAAATAAAGTTTAAAAAAATAAAATTAATTCTTAGCCTTGAGACATAGCTCAGAGGCAAAGTGCTGCATGCATAAGGCTTTGGGTTCAATCCCCAACGTAGGTAGGCAGACAGACAGGAAGAGAGGCAGAAAAATGTAATTCCTTCCTGACACAATGGGAATGACTTGTAGATAAAATACTGGAAATAGCATATGAAAAATAAGTATGAAATAGTTTGCTTTTATGATTAAGGAACAACTAATATAAACATTTGCAAAATATTCTAAGAAGGTTCCTCTACCATCAGTATTAGCCCAAATCTGAGATAAGAGAAAAGCAAAAAATTTGCAGAAAAAAGGGAAGGGAATACTTGGGAAAGCATGAAAGACAAACCCAATGTAACAGGGCCAGCTTTCCAAAGGACAGAAGACACTGCTAAGCCCTGCGGAAACAAGCTGCCCACAGCGGCTTCGTCCCAGATGCCTTGGGGACCTGAAAGCCCTTACCCACCACTGAGTGCTAAACTTAAGTGATTAAAATGGTAGATTTTTCTACTTTATCTAGTTTACTACATGCAAAAAAAAAAATCTTCCTGTTGAGATGGAGCAAAAAGAAGTCAGAAAACAAAGAAGGCCCCTGAGTGCTTGTATCCAAACAGCGTGTCAGAGGGGAAAATCAACCCCCCAAGAGCTAGGATTCAGTACGACCAAAGTCAGACCCCTTTGTTTGGACTTGATAGGAAAAGTAGGGGAACAGAACTCAGGGAACCTACAAGGCACACACAGAGGTGAGAGAAGAGGTCCTTGTCCAGGAGGTGGGGTAAGACCTAGAGGCGAGGAACATGAAGCCCTAACTTAACAAGTCTTGTGTATCTGCAACTGAAAATGGAAGGAGGGAGGCAGGAAGGAAGCAACCAGAACACATCAGACTACCTTATTCATGCATGTCCCACCAGGAAGTTTTGCTGTCCACTTCTGGAAGTTCACTAACATTGTGTGGTAGGATTCCTTGTCTTGCTAGCCCCACTAATCAAACCATGTGTCTACTGTGTTCAAAGCCCTGTGCCTATTCTAGAAACACACCACTGTGGCATAACTGTTTTTTCAAATCTAATTTAATTTCTTATTATTATTCGTGTTGGGGGGAGACAGGGATGCTGAGAGGTCAGGAGATGACCGTGGAATCAGCTGTCTCTCTTCACCTTTGGTGGGTTCTGGAGCTCACACTCAGGTCAGTACGCTTGCATGACAAGCGTCTTACCAGCTTGTCACTAACCCACATGACTTTTTTTTTAAATTGTATGTAACATAGTGTTCTGACGTAAAATGCAGTGAGATTACTAGAGTCAAGCAAATTAACATAACCATTATTTCAACGTTGTTGTTCCTCTTTCTGTGACATGAAGACCTACCTACTCTTTTAGCAAAAATCTGAGTATTACTAACATGTCTTCATGTTATATATTATATCTCTAGGTCTGTTCATCCTATAGTCCTCTAGTTTTGTACCCAGTCACTGGGTGCAGCGCCTGTAAAAGACAAAAAAGGGCTTTGCATCCCCTGGACCTGGAGTTACAGACGGTTGTCAGCCACCATGTGGGTGCTGTGATTCAAGCCCGAGTCTTCTGTAAGAACAGCCAGTGCTCTTAATCACTGAGCCATCTCTCTAGACAAAATGTGCCAGACAAAAAGCATAGATTCAGAAGCTGAAGTAATTTTTTTCTAGTTCAGAAGTAATTAAGAATCACCCAACTCACTTTACGGCAATGCTTTCAGAATGTTTCAATTACTTACAATATCGTAAACCTCACGGTCATCCTCATGAGCTAACGTCAACAGTGCTACCAATGGATAGCAAGATCTGGGCACTGCACCAAAGTCTTCGATTTTAGCATCTCTTGGTAGCTGGCAATAAATTTCTTCTTTGCTGTCTTTTTTAATACTTTTTTAATATGTAAAGGCAAACTGCCACTAAAGCCAAAAAGAACAAAAAATACACTAAAAACGCAGTGACCTGCCAATGTTTTACTGTATCCACAAAATGTCTCATTTTCATGTGCTAAGGAGCACATCAGATAAAAGGATACAAATGCTGCTGCCGGTAGAGATATTCACTATACAGAGCATCTTCTAATGCCTGAGCAGTGGTTATTCTGAAGCAATAAACGTGTTTCTGTAGAGCTTCATATAATTTTTGAACACTGCACCCCCAGTAGCAGGTAAGGTGACTATCTTCAAGGCAATCTGTTGTCAAGGTTATGCCAGCTACAGAAAACAAACCAGAAAGAGAACGGAATTACCAATGTAGCTTATGATATATTACACCGGGTGAGAAAAGCAAGTTTTGTTTTGGATGCTGGCCAGGCTCATAACAATTTAAAAAGTTGTTAAAGGGTATGTAGCCACAAACATAAAAGGCTCAATAATTATGCAGTTTTTGAGCACTATCAGTAAACTTTTATTGCTTATTTATAATTTAGCTGAAAAACAACAGTTTTAAGGCCAAGTATGGTAGAGTACACCTTTAATCCCAGCACTCAGTAGGCAGAGGCAGGCAGATCTCTGTGAGTTCAAGGCCAGCCTGGTCTACATAGCAAGTCCCAGGCCGGCTGGGGCTACAAGGAAACCATGTCTCAAAAAAAAAAAATTAAAACAAACAAAAGCAGTTGAACTTTCCTTTTGGGTAACTCTAAGACCTTTCCCTCTCTTAACAATATATGCAGCCCTAATTATAAGATTCAGGAATAGAGTCATCTCCAAAGTGGATACACACAACTCGTGGGGTCCAGATGACGATCACTGGGGTATGAAGAAGAAACTGACCTTTATTAATATACATGGCAATGTTAATAGTGTGTCACACAGTTAACATTTTGTATAATACACAAAACACAGTGAGGAAAGGTTGGGGATTCCAAAGCAGAGGGTTTTATACCAATATCCTTTTCTGTGCTTTGCTTTCAATGGAAGGAAAGAGATTCTAATGTGAATCAGCAGGAGTTTATTGTATGCTTACATAGGTGTCCTAGTCTGTCTTCCATTGCTGTGACAAAACACTCTGACCGACACCAACTTGGGGAGGAAAGGGTTTATTCAGCTTACATCTCCTGGTTCACAGTTCATCACTCAGGTAGCACAAGGCAGGAACTCAGGGCAGGACCCTGGAGGCAGGAGCTGAAGCACAGGCCATGGAGGAATGCTGTCCACTGGCTTGCTCTCCCACTGGCTTGCTCTCCCACTGGCTTGCTCCCCCACTGGCTTGCTCTCTGGCTCATGCCCAGCCTGCCTTCTTATACTGTCACTGCTCAACAATCAAGACAATACACCACAGATGTGGCCACAGGCCAATCCAAATGGAGCAAATTCCCCAATTGAGGCTCCCTCAACCCAGGTGTGTCAAGTTGACACTAAAGCTATCCAGCACAATAGGACTATGTGCCACCAGCAGGAGTTTATTGTATGCTTACATAGGACTATGTGCCACCAGCAGGAGATTTCCCCCCTTCTTTTTTTTTTTTTTTTTTTTTTTTTTTTTTTGTATTTTTGAGACAGGGTCTCCCTTTTAGTCCCAGCTGGCCTGGAGCTCACTTTGTAGACCAGGCTAGCCTTGAAGTCACAGAGATATGCCTGCCTCTGCCTCCCAATTGCTGGGCTCAAAGGCGTGCGCCACCACGCCCGGCTTCCCCCGCCCCCCTTTCTAGCAGCAGTTGCAGCATTACCGGTTCAAGTGTAGAGACATTGAGTATCTCCTGCTATGGAGAAATCCAGCTGCGACATATAGTGCTCAGCAGTGGGGTGACTGGACCAAAACAGCAGTGTGGTGCACTGTTCCTGGCCAGCAGGCAGCTCGGCTGGATTCCGGCTTTCTAAACCAGCAACTTGGCAAGGTCCCAGTCTACTTTCTCGGAGGTTTTCTGCTGCCTGTCAAGGAGAATTCTGCCTGATACTGTCCTGATTTTAACATGTGGTAAAGAGCTATGAGAAGACACACAACTTCAAGCAAATGCTCCAAAGGTTCCCCAAAAGGATTTTTACCTGCTTCTTCCCACTCTGTCCATTGGTTCAACAGCAATGACACAAGCCTACATGTACTTAATTAAGCAACATTTTCATTACCAGGAATTCTGCATAGGTAACTGGAATGAAATCTGATTTCAAATACTTTTATGATTCCAATTGTGTACTAATTCAAGAACAGCAAATTCTGTTAGCTATAAAATAGCTGAAAAAAAAAAAAAAAAAACACTGATCACATACACTGCTTTCTATAGCCACTGCAAAACCAGACAGCATGAGGCAGGAAAAGAAGCTGCAAATAGGAAAAAGAAGACCAGAAAAAGCATATCTTAAAAAAAAATTTAAGGGGCTGGAGAGATGGCCTAGTGGTTAAGAGTGCCGACTACTCTTACAGAGGACCCGGGTTCGATCCCCAGCACCCACATGGCGGCTAAGAACCGTCTGTAACTCCAATTCCAGGAGAACTCCAGTTCCAGGGGAATCCGAAACCCTCTTCTGACCTCTGCGGCATTGCACGACACGGGTGCACAGACCTACATGCAGACAGTACACTCATACACATACAAAAATAAATAAAAATAAAAAAAAATAAAAAAGATAAAAAAAATTTTAAACCTAGAAAGTGAATAATTATTATGCTACTGTCAAAAATGTGGAAATATGTATTACAAGACTAGTTGTAACAGCAAAATGCTGAATCCAAATGTCTATACTGGGTTAAAGGAATAGAACACTATACAAGAAAGGACTATGCAGCTATTAAAAAAGAATTGAGGCACCTTAGAATAGTTGTGTGCACTGTTATGGAATAATCTTCAGAATATGTTGTTAAGTGAAAAAAGCACATAAATATACACACACATGTGTGTCCACTGATCTTATAAGATACACATACATTGTCTGCTTATATTAAAAAGAATAAAAGAAAGCCAGGTGTGGTGGCACACTCCTTTAATCCCAGCACACAAAAGGCAGAGGCAGGCGGATCTCTGTGGGTTCAAAGCCAGCCTGCTCTACATAGTGAATTCCAGGACAGCTGGGGCTACAGGGAGACCCTGTCTAAAAAGACATAATAATAATAATAATAATAATAATAATAATAATTTTAAAAAATGATAAATAAGTGAAACTGGACATGGTGGCGCATGCCTTTTATCCCAGCGCTCAGACGGGAAAGGCAGATGGATCTCTGTGAGTTTGTAGACCAGCCTGGTCTACATATCAAGTTCCAGGCTAGCCAGACCTAAACCGTGAGGCCCTGTCTCAACAAATAATTAAACATATATATGTAATAAATAGAGTAAAAATCCTTTTAAAAACTGAACTTATAGTACGACTGAGTTTATTTGCTTTGTAAAAAAAAAAACAGAGTTCCAGCAAAGGCTCAAACTGCATAAAACACTTGTTTAAATTTTGTACACTTGCTGGATGGGGACTGAAATTACTGACAACTGAAAAGTAATCGCACATTGTTGTTGTTCTTTTTTTGAAACAGGGTCTCCCTGTAGTTCTAGCTGGCCTGGGACTCGCTATATAGACCCATCCTCCTCAGCAGCTGCTGGCAGCACACGGTCCTCTGGGAACTCACAGAGATCTGCCTGCCTCTGCCTCCTGAGTGCTGGGACTAAAGACGTGCACCATGCCTGGCTCAACATTTTAATGTCTCTAAAACTAGTACTAGAAGCTACTGAAAAAGGAACCATAGGAGAGACAAAACCTCCTAACTACAGTCTTTAACACTTACCCATTACACAGATTGGGAAGATACTGCACTAATATTGCCACCCGCTGATAGAGAGTTCAGCTACTTCAATGCAGAACTACTCTCCATTTTCCCACTTCCATAGGAAGTTCTCACTTTTACATGTTCTTGTTCTTCCAAACTGCAGTGCACACACAAAACTGGTTCATAGCAATAGCATTAACAAAATTAGAACATATCAGTAAATCAGAAAGTCCAGAAACAAAACAACACAGGTAATACTTCTTTTCAACCTGTCCTCATCTAGTACAGCTCCATGAGAGCCAAGTGCAAGAGACACCCTTAGACTGCAGCTCTAAAGCATCCAGCTATTGGAAGAGAGAAACAGGCAGGAAAGCTGTGCCCTCAGGACGGATTCCCGTGAAGGACATAATGAACAAGGAAACCATTCGTGAAGAGGCTGATCCAGTCAGGGTATTTGGAGATGACAGGTAAGGTTACAGGAAAGGGGGGTTGGCAAACTGCTCCCATGTGTGTTATTTTTGCCCAGTTCTTTTGCTTCAAGTTAGCTCTACCTAATGTGCTAAAACACAGGGTGTGGCACATGGGTGTTTACTAAGAGACAACAGACTTCTGAAGCAATCAATTTAATTAATATATACTGAGCACCTAACTGAAAATTTCATTAAAGCCTCTACATTGAAGACATGGACAGGACAGAAATCCAAACATAGCATGTTATACAACAAACTCCCAGCAACCTGTATCTGGAAAACAGATTATACAGGATTCTCTCGTTTGTTTTGAAACAACTCATATCTCCAGATGCTCTCTCTCTTGTACAATCTGTCAGGCACATGGATTACCGTGGAGAAAAAAAAATCCTAGATTATTAAACTACAGGTTAAATGAAACAACCTTTTACAATGTCAGATTATTTCCCCATCCTTTGTAGATATCATTAAGGATACCCACCTTAACACAATTTAAATAAATGAATTTTATTCTTTTTTTGTTCAAAGCCAATTTTTTATTAAAGCTTTGTGTATTTCATACATTTCCCAATCAAATCTAGACCCACTCCCCCTCCCTTGCCCCCCACCCTACCAGAGCTCATGCCTTCTGCCATACATGTTTCTCATCCTTTTCTCAGTCTCTTTTAAAATTTTCAATGCAGAAGTTTACTGTTTTGGGCAGAAGTTCACTGTTTCAGTCAGTTCTTTGACCCAGTCTTTTTTGTTGTTGTTCTTTCCAATTTGCATCACTCCAAAATATGCATATATGCATGCCACACATATATCAAGATTATGATGTCACAGGTTTTAGCATCTTCAGCTTATTTTTTTCTTTTTATTTTTTTAATAGGCTGACAGATGTCATGTTTTCCTTAAAGAATTATTTGAAGGGCTGGAGAGATGGCCTAGTGGTTGAGAGTGCAGACTGCTCTTGCAGAGGACCGGGGTTTGATCCCCAGCACCCACATGGCGGCTGAGAACCGTCTGCAACTCCACTTCCAGGGGAATCCGACTCCCTCTTCTGACCTCCACAGCACTGCACAACATGGGTGCACAGACCTGCATGCAGACAGTACATTCATACACATAAAAAAATAAATAAAATTTAAGAAAAAGAATTATTTGAAGACTCCTCCTTGCCAAGCCCAAACCACCATCAGTTCTGCCCTTGTGCTTCACACTGGGATCTTCCCTTGCTGAGGTCACCAAATGAGGTCCAGTAAGCACTGCGTCCTGTCTTGATCTTCCTGTACTGACCTCCATGATACAGCGTGGGTAGTCCAACAATGGCTCTGAAGAGGCTGAAACCCCAGTAGTTGCTCAGTCTACAAGCTGGATGTCTCAGCAGTCCCCATGTGGCATTGAAGGTTTGGAGGATTCTTGGAGAGACATGTGTCTCATGTCTTTGAAGGATGGCAAAAGCAGTGGAAGTCACAGGGTAGCTGCACTTGCCAGTAAGAATTAAGAAGGCAAAACAATAGTGCTTTTTTTTTTACTTTGTCTTTTTACTAAGATCTCAAGTTTTATACCTGAAGTAGAATTTTTCAGGCCTTACTGATAATTTATTTCTGGTTATACTTTCCTTTTGGATGTTTAAGGCCACACTGTTAGCCCAGATTAACCAAGGTTTTTGTTTTCTTAAGGTCAGTTGAGGATCTGGTCTTCAGGGGTCACTCGGGTTTATGAATTTTATTCTTTTTTTTTTTTTTGGTCTTTTCGAGACAGGGTCTCCCTGTAGTCCCAGCTGTCCTGGAACTCACTCTGTAGACCAGGCTGGCCTTGAACTCACAAAGATTCGCCTGCCTCAGCCTCCCAAGTGCTAGGATTAAAGGCGTGTGCCAGCAGGTCTGGCCATGAATTTTATTCTTATAACTTCCACAGAAATCTTCTTTATTTCTCCCCTAGAAAACAAATAATGAGTATCTACTGCTATTTTTAAAAACTGAGTTCTTTTAGTAACCACAGTGTAAGTGTGCACATTTGTTTCAAGTACTTGAATAATGCTGGTACCTGGGCATAGCTGAGAGATCCACTTACTGGCTGTCTTTTCATTTGCCTCAAACACTTGGAGAGTCAGCTCTATGTTTGATTATTTCTGCCTGAAAGGTAGATGCATGGATTTCCTTATGTTCCTAGCTCCTGAGCTTCCTGGGCTCTGCTCACAATATTATCAGCTCTCCTCACTCTTTGGTGTATTCCAGGCTCGTGGAACTGGAATGCAAGAAGATGGGAGGGCAGATTTTTTTTTTAATTGGCTGTCCTTCCACAGAAGCCAGGTGTGACATCATGACAAATTAAAAGTTTTAGGTGGATGGGAGTGGGGGGTGTCACTAAACCCTATTATTTTGTATATTTTAATCAGAAACGTACAACCTATTGCCTTCTTTTTAAAAAGGTAGATTTTTTCTAGCCAGGCATGGTGGTATATGCCTTTACTCCCAGCACTCAGGAGGCAGAGGCAGGCTGATCTCTGTGAGCTCAAGCCCAGCCTGGTCTACATAAGGAGTTCCAGGCCAGCTGGGGCTACAGGGAGACCCTGTCTCAAAAAGCCCCAAAACAAAACAAAACAAAGTAGATTTTTTTGTGTCAGATCTTAAAATTTAATTTTCCAAAGTGAAACAAATGTCAGCATAAACAATTATCTACTACTGAGGGGAGGTCTTAATTTCCTTCAGTTCATAGGGTGAAGAGTTCAGGTGGAAGAATTTTGTATTTTTTTCTTATAAATCAAGATTTACTTGCTGGGACAACATAGGCGACACTGTGACTAGGCCAACCTGGGCTACAGTATGAGAACCCTGTGTTTTTAAAAAATATTTTTGATCATTTTTAAATTTTACATGTATGAGTGTACTGCCAGCATATATGTAAGGACACGTGTGTCATGCATTCTGACAGAGGTCAGAAGAGAGTGTCGAATTCCCTTGGAACTGGATGGTTATTAGCTGCCATATGGGTGCTGGGAATTGAACTCATTTCCTCTACAAGAACAGTCAATACTCGTAACTGCTGAGCCATCTCTCCAGCCCCAAGAACCCTGTCTTTAAGGGAGGAAAAAAGTGATTTTTTTTTTAGGCAATTGGACTGGAAAAAGTGATTTTCTTAGGTAAGAATACACAATGACTCAGGTGACAAGCTTCTGAAAATCATAGCTAATTTGACTGGCTACTTAAGGCCACGGGTGGGAGCAGAAGTGGCCATCAATGATGCCGGGAGTCACTACAGTAGCAGGACACAGGTAGAAGTCAGACTACACCACAAGAATGAGTAAAGGAAGAGAAAGCAAATTCGAAGGTTTCTTTTTCTTTTTGCATTTTCGTGTGCGTGCGTGCGTGTGTGTGTGTGTGTGTGTGTGTGTGTGTGTACATGTGGATGCCTGAGGCTGCCATTAAGAAACTTCTTCCATCACTCTCACATTATTCTCTGAGGCAGGATCTTTCAACCAAACCCAGAGCTTGCAAGTACAGCTAATTTTGGCAGCCAGTTTTCTCAGGGGATACCTTGTTTCTGGCTTCTGAGGCCGGCATTATAAGCAGGCCACCATGCCCGCCTAGTGTCCTGTATCATGCTTGTATGGCAAGCACTTTAACCATCTCCCCAGCCCAAATGTCAACAGCATGGCTTTTTTTTAAATTTTCTGATCTTTTTGAGACAGGGTCTTTCTGTAGTCCCAGATGGCCTCAAACTCAGGGATCTACCTGCTTCTGCCTCCTGAGTGTAGGGCTGAAGGCATGTGCCACCAGGCCCCACCCAAATGTGAATAGCTTTTAAGAACTTGTCTGCAAAGGACAGAAAAATGAGCAGTGGCTAGAATAAGGTGAAAAGCTAAGAAAGATCTGATTTGTTTGCTTTTGAGATATGAAAGGTTATCAGATGAAAGGTGAGCACCTCAGCACAGAAACCTTTGATATGATTCTGGAACTGCTTACTCTGTTCTCCACTGAACTGTCACAAAAGCATTTCTAAGTCCAAAAGTTTAAAACTAAATTCAATACTTTTCTTTCAAAACTCTATTCCACCTCTATTCTTTGTCTGCTCAGAAACTGCCTATGGGGAACCCATACAAAGAATGGGGTTTTGGGCCGGGTGTGGTGGTACACATTCGGGAAGCAGAGGCAGGTGGATCTCTGTGAGTTCAAGGCCAGCCTGGTCTACATAGTGAGTTCTAGGCCAGCTGGGGCTACATAGTGAGACTTTGTCTCCAGGAAAAAAAAAAGAATTGAGCCTTCCCCACCTCTTCTCTCTTACCTGTTTTCTTAGTTGCTTTTCCTGTTGCTGGGATAAAATGCCCTGACAATAGCAACTTAGGATGGAAAGGTTTACTTTGGCTCACAGTTCAAGAGACAGCCTACCATGGCAGGGAAACCAAGGTGACAGGAGCTTAGAGCAGGTGGCCACATCCACAACCAGAAACAGAGAGATGAACCTCGTAGCTGCTCAGCCCCTGGTCTCCACTTCTACAGAGTCCAGGATCCTAGCCAGGGCCTGCTGCCAAGCACAGTGGGTGGATCTTCCCACTTCAATGAACACAAACAATCCTCCAGAGGCCTGACTCCCAGGTGATTCTAGATTCTGTCAAGTTGACAGCTAACACCTACCTCACATCTGTCGCACCCTGTTTGAGCAAAATTGGCCTCTTGTTCCTCTAAATTATCACTCTGCTTTCACCTACCTGAGTGCTCTGTTCATATTTCTTCATCTACTTAGAAGTCTCCTTAAGGACATAATTCTGTCATACATGTATGACATTTATATAGGCATATTTTGGAGCAATATAAATGGGAGGGAACAACCACAACAGAAGGACTGGGTCAAAGAAGGAACTGATACAGTTAAATTCTGCCCAAAGCAATAAACTTCTGCAGAGAAAAACTTTAAAAAGACTGAGAGAAAGATGCAGGACATGTGTGGCAGAATGCATGAACTGGGGTGGGGTGGGGGAAGGGAAAGGGGAGTATGTCTAAATTGAACTGAAAAATGATGTATAAAATACACAAAACATCAATAAAAGTATATTAAAAAAAAAGAAGTCTCCTTAAACTCCAGGTAAACACCTACTTATCTTTCAATCAAAACTTCTCCAAAGGAGGTAGAAGGGGAAGAGGAGAGACTCAGCATGTTTTTTTCTTTTCATGTCCTTTTCTATGAAGACTTTCCTAAATTTGTCTCTACTGTAGCAAACTTTAACATTTTCTTCTTTATAATTCACTCCAATAGCTAAGTGGTCCTATTATTTTTCCAACTACAGAAACAAATTACTGACAGCCATTATTACCACATAAAAAGTAACATAGTATAAGAAAATAATTTATACCAAAATATCATAATTTCAGATAAAATCAATCATTCTCCAGAAGGTCAGCAACCTTAAACTTACTGTATTTAGAGATAGTCCACCACTCCTTGTGTCAATGAAGGCCAACCCAAGTAGCACAGACCCTAACAAATTCTGATGAACACACAATACCCTAGTCTCCTTTTATACATATCTGCCTCTGTTTTCTACTTGGTAACTTCCTCTAGAAGTTATAAAACTTTAATCTTCACATCTGCAGTTCTCTAATTTCTAACAAAATGGGTGTTTAATGAATGGTAAACATTCAAAGAAGAGAAACAATAGAGAAAGAAAATAAAAGTGCTAAGCAAGGGCTACACAATGAGAGAAAATGTTGAGAAAAGAGGCACCAACTTGTTACTGAAGCTGTGGATGGGTTAGTGATCTCTAAGCCGAAAGGATTCTTGACTTGTTTCATTTGCTTTTTGAAAACTCTTGTGCTGAACTGGGTCTCTTCTGAATTTCTCAGAATTACTGGAACATCCCAACCAAACCTGAAGAAAGGTAAAAATAGAGCATAAGTCTAACAAATTTTGAAACTTTACATCACATGTAAAGTATCTTCGGCTCCATTAGTGATTCCTTTTAAAACATGTGCCAGGAAAAGAGACTAAGACACTGAATCCACATTCTGCAGAAACAATCTAGAATTAAGCAAGGCTGGAGGTGTCACAGACTTGCATATTTAGCAGTGCATTGTTTAGCTGGATGGATCAACATACTCTTGAAAATAAAGACTTCCTTTTTTTTTTTTTGTCTTTTCAAGAGAGGGTCTCTCTCTGTAGCCCCAGCTGTCCTCTCTATGTAGACCAGGCTGGCCTTGTACTCATAGAGATCCACCTGTCTTGTGAATAACAATAAATAATAATAACAATAACAATAATCATTGTGATTGTGGATAAATTATACTTCATATAAACAGCACAACCATTATAGAATCAATTTTTTTTTTTTTTTTGTCTTTTTGAGACAAGGTTTCCCTGTAACCCAAGCTGGCCTGGAACTTGCTCTCTATACCAGGCTAGTCTTGAACTCACAAAGATCCGCCTGCCTCTGCCTCCCAAGTGCTAGGATTAAAGGCATGCGCCACACCCGGCAGAATTAAATTCTTTAAAAGATATAAAAAATATTCTCAATATCCAAACTATCTGTTATGATTTATAAGGCTAGAGAATTATTAAAATGTCAAATATTTATGCATTTTAATTAATTTTTTCTTCATTTTTATTATATGTGTATGAGTGTATTGCCTCCTTGTATATAAGTGCATCTGTGTCATATGATGCCTGAGGAGAACAGAAGAAGGCATTGGATCCCCTGGAACTGGAGTTAGGGGCAGTTGTTAGCTGCCATGTGGGTGCTGGGAAACTTGCAAACCCAGGTCCTCTGCAAGAGCAGCCAATGCTCTTAACTCCAAGCCATCTCTCTAGTCCCATACATACAAATTTTTAAAGATAAAAAAGCAAAATATCAAATATACCCCCATTTGTATAAGAGTCATATATAATATAAATTATGCAAAAATAAATACTCTGACAACACAGAACAAGCTTGAAGGAAAAACTTTATAAGAGGCTAAATTAAATGTCTAGTAAAATTACAAACCAGCTAAGTTTACCCAATGTAAACAGGAGAACCTAAAAGCTGGGTGTGGGAGTATGTTTCTATAATCACCGTGTTCCTGTAGGGAACTTCAAGACGGGCAGTGAAGACAGAGCAACCCCAGAAGCCTACAGGCCAGTTAGCCTAGTCTATGCAGCAGAACAAAGAGATCCTGCCTCAAACATAGTGGAGGGAAGGCCTGATACAGAGGGTTATCCTCGATTTTCACATGCACACAGTGGCAAATGCATGCACACACACACACACACACAAACATTATGCATATAAACATACAAAAGTACACACAAAAGAAAGCAGAACTATATAAAAAACAACAAAAATCCCACTGAACTCTAGCTAGTGACACTCATGCTCAAGCATGGGCGTAAAAAATACATTTACTTTGAGGTACATTCTGGAATGAGATGGCCTCATGGCTGGACAGAAGGAGGGATGTATGGGCAGGTATGTGATAAGGAAACTGAAGTAAATGTTGGCAGAATCTAACCTATGGGTAAATGTACATTCCCTATGCAATTCTTCCCAGTGTTCTGAATGCTTGAAATTTTTACATAATAAAATATGGAGAAAAAGTGACCTAGCTGGACTTAAAGACAAGAGCTTTTAGGAATTAAAAATTTTTTTTATTAATTTTATTTATTTCTGTATGTGTATGAATGTACTGACTGCATGCAAGTTTGTGCACCCGTGTCATGCAATGCCGCGGAGGTCAGAAGAGGATGTCGGATTCCCCTGGAACTGGAGTTCTCCTGGAATTGGAGTTTCAGACGGTTCTTGGCCACCATGTGGGTGCTGGGGATTGAACCCGGGTCCTCTGCAAGAATGGTCGGCGCTCTTAACCGCTAGGCCATCTCTCCAGCCCCCAACTTTTAGGAACTTTAAGAGGGAAAGACACACTCAGTAAGGATAATGGTATAGTTTGATGGGTTCTGTGTCTGGAGCAGGCAGTGGCAGCTAAGCAGGCACATATTAAGGCCAGTATAGGCTCAATACAAGGGTCACAGCCAGGATGACACCAAAAGTTGGATTAGGCTAATGCCAAGCTGGAACAGAACTGTCATTTTAAGACCTTGTCCTAGATTCGGTATCTAAACACTTACTTGGTAATAGACAATCACAAAATAACAAAATGTAAAAGTAAGAAAAAAATGAAACAAAACAAAAATATCTTCCACTAAAAACTGGGTAGCAAACTAAAATTTCATACTACACTGAACAATCTAATGATGAGAGAATTAATAAAATTTACAAACAATAGACATTTACTTGAGATGATAAATTCAACTTTACTGAAGTTAGATAAGGTTGCTCTGGTTATGCTAAAGATGAAGAAAAGCAAGCCTCTAAAAGACCAAACTATTTCCAAGAAATAACCCAGAACAAAGAACACATATAAAACGACAAAACTATCTAGCATCCTCTAAGGTATAATCACATTTCTTTCTTTTTTTTTGTCTTTTTGAGACAGGGTCTCCCTGTAGCCCCAGCTGGCCTAGAACTAGTTCTGTAGACCAGGCTGACCTTGAATTCACATAGATCCACCTGCCTCTGTCTCCCAAGTGCTGGGTTTAAAGGCGTGCACCACCCTGCAATAATCACATTTCTTAATGTTTATAATGTTTAAAAAAGTTAACTGGTATGCAAAGAAGCAGAAAATATTAACTATAAAGAGAAGAGAAACTAATCTATAAAAATAGACAAGAAATGATAAAGATAGGATAATTATCTTTTTTGTTGTTATCTTTTTGAAACAGGGTCTCCCTGCAGCTCCAGCTGGCCTGGAACTCACTATGTACACCAAGCTGGCCTCAATCTCAAAGAGATCCACCTGCCTCTGCCTCCCAAGTACTGGGAGCTCCCAGACTAGGAGAAATATCTTTTTATATTTTTATCCAACTTGATAATCTTTTTCCTTTAACTGAGGACATCTAAATAACAGCCACAACTAAAAAAGTAAATGAGTACTGAAGGTTATATAGATTCATGGAAAACTATTTTAAAAGACTCACATCAATTTTTAGAGAGAACCCATTTAATATCTGAAATGACAAATATTCTGGCTAAGGTCAACAGCAGAGTGGAGACTGCAGAACATAAGATGAATAAATGTGAAGATGCCACAATAGAAAGCATACAATATAGGGCTGGGGATGCAGTTTATCCTACAGTATTGCCTGTCATGCAGGAGGCCCTGGGTCCAATTTCCAGACACACACACGCATACTCAAAATGAAACAGAAAGAGCAAAAGAAGACTGAACAAAAAATGAAATATCCAAGGCACAATTTCATGTAACCTAGTCTACAAAATAGGCTCAAAGGACAGATAAAGCTATGTCCACACAATGGCCAAATATGTTGAAAACTATAAAACCACAGATTCAAAAATCCCAATGACTTTAAGCAGAAGAAACAAAGAAAATTACAATAAGGAAGGAAACTAATTACTTAAGTGGTCTTAATAAGGATGGTATCTTGAAAGAAACCAAGGAAAACTGATAAACACAGAAGAACAAAGATAACAACATCAACCTTCTCATCAGAATTCATGAAAACTAGAATTCTTTAAATATATAAAAAGAAAGCAAGTATTATCAATCCAGAATTATATACCTAGATTTTTCAAAAGTAAAATGCTTCTTTAAATTTTTATTTTATTACTACTGTATGTGTTGGGGGAGGGGGGGACAGGCACAGAGGGCAGATGGGGACCAGAGTGCAGCTCTATGGAGTCAGGTCCCTACTTCTACATTTACCTGGGTTCCAGGGGTTGAACTCAGATCACCAGGCTTGCACAGCAAGCACTTTACCTACTGAGCCATTTCACTGGGCCCCAAAATGATCTTATACATGTAACAAAGCTCATCAGACCTGCATTAATAAGGAAGTGTTTTAGGAAGGTGAACGATACCAAACAGCAATATGGATTGATATGAAGGAACAAATGCACAGAAAATAAAATCATTTTATTACTTAAGTATCTTTAAAATATTACTTGAAGGGGCTAGAGAGGTGGTTCAGCAGTTAAGAGCACCAGCTGTTTTTGCAGAAGACCAGGGTTCAATTCCCAGCACCCACGCAGCTGCTAACACCTGCCCCAACTCCTGTTCCAGGGGAAGCCGATGCCCTCTTCTGGCCTCCGCAGCCATTGCACAACACAGGTGTGGTTACAGACATGCTGGCAATGTACTCATTCACACAAAAGAAAAATAATAAATTAAAAACAAAACAAATATATAATATATACATACTTGAAATTAGAGGTATGCTAAAATCCCTAAAGTAGCCTAAAAGCTTTTACACTTGGGTAATACTATCAACCAGTGTGACTTAGTTGACAGCTACAGAGAATTTCACCCAACAAACTGAGAAAATATCCAGTGTACAAGAAAGATTATTAAAGACAGAGCATATTCTGGGCTATAAATAACAATCATCTACTGAAATCCCAGTAGCTGCTCAGTCCACAAGCTGGATATCTCAATAGTCCCCAGTACCCACTCAGTCCACAAGCTGGATATCTCATTAGTCCCCATCTGGCATTGAAGGTTTGGAGGATTCTCAAGTTTTATATCTGAAGTACAATTTCTCAACCTTATTATTTCCAGTTATGCTTTCCTTTTGGATGCTTAAGACTATGCAGTCAGCCCAGATTAACCAAGGTTTTATTTTCTCAAGGTCAGTTGAGGATATGGTCCTCAGAGGTCACTAGGGGTTTTTTTTTGGGGGGGGGGGGTTCATTTTTAATCCAGTTCAGAATTTAAAAAAAATCTTTCAGGAGGCAGAGGCAGGGTGATCTTTGTGAGTTCAAGGCCAGCCTGGTCTACAGAGTGAGTTGTGACTGCCATAGAATCTTCAAGCCAGGGAGAGCTGGCTTTCTCATATACGAAAGGTAAGCTGTATCCCTCAGAAGGGGTGACTCAGAGAAATGGAGGTTTTAAGGTTCTCAGCTATAAACTGGGCTTTAATTGGGCACAATGGCTTAGTCCTGTAATCCTAGCACTCAGAAGGAAGGCTGAAGCAAGAGGCCAATCTGGTTTACCAGCCTGGCTATAGAGTGAAACTTGTCTCAAATAAATAAATAAATAAATAAATAAATAAATAAATAAATAAATAAATAAATAAATAAATAAATAGATTCTAAGTTTTGTGTTTGTCTATCTAGATGCCGCCATTCCAAGTCTGAGTTCCACGTCTTTCCAATGGCATGTAACACTCAAAAGGCCGTGGGATTCCACGCCAGCACAATAAAAACTGGGTTCAACTTTCAGCCAGGCAGATTGATTCTCTGAAGATTTGGTTTGAAAGTTTAAAGTTTGAACTTGCTGTTTTCCTGCTGTAAATGCTCCAGTAAACTCAAAACAGCCATCTCACAGCACTCCTGTCTACACAGTCCTAAGAGTCACCACTACCACCAACAATAGTCAAATGCTTTAAATACTTGGTCCCCCCCAAGGCACCTGCTTCAGAAACCACTTTATCACAATCAACCGAAGACAATACTTTAATTAATTATGATGCCACTAAACACCATGGGTTACCAGGATCTCATTTCTCTTTAGCAAGGCCTGGAAGAAATGCTTAACCCAACTCCCAAGTCTTATCTACAAAGGGTTTTCTCTGGAGGATCTTATTCTTAGTAACACTTTCATCAACCACAGTCCAGTCAGGAGACCAAAACTGTATGAATTATTTGAACAGAGATAACTAGTATTTAAAACTATGAACAGCACTGAAGATATATAACTCAGTAGTTATACTGCCAAGCAATAGGAGACCCTGGCACCTGCTACTATGCCTAAGACAAACTAACAATGGAAAGGGAAACTGGAGTTGGGACCCCTTGGGGTTGAGACTCAAATCTAAGGAAACGATATTGACATCTTTCAGGGCAGTACAATGAGGCTGACTCAGGAACGTAGAAACCTATAGCCTGGAACCAGAGCCCAGAGCCAGAGTGAGGCACTGTTGCTAGGAAGACAGACAAGGAAAGGAATCAAACAGAAGCAGCACGCCCCTTAGAACTCTTCTAGATGTCCATCTGTCTCTCTTCTTGGTGCAGCCAGCTAGCAAAAGAATAGAGTTTTGAGTTCTGCTGGTGTTAGACAACAGGTTGCTAAACTATTTCACAGAAAGTAGTTGTTGAGTCAGGGTCCCACTGGTTATTTGTCTATGGAATTTGGGGCCCATTCTGAACATACCTGACAAGTACCCAGTAGAGCTCACAGAAACCACCATGCAGGCGAAGGGACAAAACATACTTCCTGTTACGTGATTTTCTTCCCTCTCTATTAGGATCCAATTGTTATTAGAATCCAATAATGAGCCGGGCGTGGTGGCGCATGCCTTTAGTCCTAGCACTTGGGAGGCAGAGGCAGGCGGATCTTTGTGGGTTCAAGGCCAGCCTGGTCTACAAAGTGAGTTCCAGGACAGCTGGGACTACAGGGAGACCCTGTCTCAAAAAGACCAAAAAAAAAAAAAAAAAAAGGATCCAATAATGAAATGCCCCTGTTCTTTCCCTTGCTCACCAGCACAAGTGGACACAGAGCAGTGGAAAGAAGCAATGGGAAAAGAAACTCTGCAAGGACTGAGATAAGAGCCATGACTGAGAAAGCAGGAGCCAATAGAAGTCCTATTGTAGGTAAATTTTTTTTAAATTTTATTTATTTTTGTATGTGTATGAGTGTACTGTCTGCATGTAGGTCTGTGCACCCGTGTCGCGAAATGCCGCGGAGGTCAGAAGAGGGTCTCGGATTCCTCTGGAACTGGAGTTCTCCTGGAATTGGAGTTACAGATTGTTTTTAGCCGCCATGTGGGTGCCAGGGATCGAACCTGGGTCCTCTGCAAGAGCAGTCGGTGCTCTTAACCGCTAGGCTATCTCTCCAGCCCCGTTGTAGGTAATTTTTAAAAAACAAGAAAGGTGCCGGGCATGGTGGCACATGCCTTTAATCCTAGCACTTGGGAGGCAGAGGCAGGTGAGATCTTTGTGAGTTCAAGGCCAGCCTGGTCTACAGAGTGAGTTCCAGGACAGCTGGGGCTACAGGGAGACCCTGTCTTGGAAAAAAAAAAAAAAACAAGAAGGGTGACAGGGTAAGCCATTTCACCCTTATGGCTGGGATATGGTTACAAAGACGTTTTTGAGATTATTTCTTGTCAATAAATCTGTGGCCTTGGTTTAGGTTTGCAAATAATATAGTAAAAAGTGGGAAGAGTGAGTGAGGCTCCAGATGACTGGTGAGGTCTAGATCAGGATGGAACTGACTGGCACTGACAAGGTCTTGTGGCTCAGCAGTGCTTAGCTCAGACTTCCAGAAGTTCTACAATGACCTCAACTTGCAACCTTTGTAAAACTCATACCTATACAAGGTGGTTAAACAATCATTAAGTACCCAAACCAACCCTTAACCAACCCTGGCAGGTCAGGATCTGAACCCAAAGTCTCTTACCCAAAATACAAGCATCCTGACCAGCATCATTTGCAATATGAATTTCACCCATTTCTCCAATGCTAAAAATAGATGTCTTAGAAATCTAATTAGGTGGCCTATTTAAAATAAAAAAATAAGCATATAATTATCAGCCAGGTTTTCCTTTTGGAAGAAAATCATGTTGAAAAGAGTCACATCAATATTATAGTCATGGACGGGCATGGTGGCACACGCCTTTAATCCCAGCACTCAGGAGGCAGAGGCAGATGGAACTCTGTGAGTTCAAGGCCAGCCTGGTCTACAGAATGAGCTCCAGGCCAGCTGGGACTTAAAGGGGTAACCCTGTCTCAAAAATAACCCCCCCAAAAAATTATAGTCATTTAAAAATCTTGGGTTTAAGACTACTTTTCTCACTTGGTAAACACCTTCCTAATTCTAATTACAAACTTCCTTGAAATGAATAACAGCAATTAAAACCTGAAAGGTCAATAATTACACATTATGATCCAGGTTTGATGGCACACTCCTGTAATACCAGCACTCCAGAGGGTAAGGCAGGAAGACTGCAAGCCTAGTTGTATATTGAGATTCCGCTTAAAAAAAAAAAAAGAATAGGGGCTGGAAAGATGGCTCAGCAGTTAGGAGGACTAGCTGCTCTTTTAAAGGACCTGGGTTTGGTTCCCAGCATGGGCTATTAACCATCCATAACTCCAATTCTAGGCGGACGCCCTCTTCTGGCCTCCTTGAGCATTGCACAACATATGTGTAGTTACATGCTGGCAAAACACTTATACACATAAAACTAAATTAATTAAAAAAATTTTAAACATTGAAAACTTTGAAGTTAACAGTGTATGCTAATAAATTTGAAATAAGAACAAAAAAAGAGTAACAATTTAAGAATATTCTTCATCTTATCCTGTCCACATAATGAGGGCTTTATGCTCCACCACTGGGAGGGAAGATGTCAACAGAAATGTTAATGCTCTCAGGCTGGAGAGAGGTCTCAGCAGCTAAGAGCACTGGCTGCTCTTGCAAGGACCTGGGTTCAGTTCCTAACATCCACATGGCAACTATCAACCATCAGTAACTCCAGTTGCTGGAGCTCCAACACCCTCTTCTGGCTTCCGTGGGCACTGCCAACACACATTCGGGCAATACACTCATACCCATAACATAAAAATAACAAACAAAATTTTAAAAAAAGAAATGTTAACTCTCATTAGTTCCTAAAGATAACACCTATTTTCTGAAACTGACAGGGGTCTGTCCCTTTTCTTAATGATGAACATATAAGTACAAATCTGAACTTAATTTCTTCAGTCCCAATCCTGTTTGCCTGTGCTCATGCTGTGTTCTCTGAAATGCATTCTCCTCTCCCATATTTTTCAAAATATGCAGTTTGTGTTTGTAGAGTAGAGTCCTCTTCAGGCCGTGGTTCTTCTTCTCTTAGAACTATTCAATACATTTGGATCCACCATCTTTCCAAAGGGGCTATGAAGGCTGTGGGCAAGTCAGATAGTTACAACTAGCTGTGTTTATAAAGCATGCCTACACACAATACAATGGTATCTCAAGAGAGATACCGGAGAATCTCTGCGTTGCAAGAATTGCTCAGGGGTTATGTAAGGCTATTCTTCTCTCGGATAAGTAACTGCCTCCACCCCACAGCACGACTTATTCCTAAGATCTTGTTGAGCTCTAATAAACTACTAAAGACCACTTTAAAAGGAGTGGAATGAGTCTAGCTAGAAAGCATGAAAATTCTCAAATAGTAGCTACGGAATTCAGTTACAAATTCCTCTGAAAGATCAGCGACCAAGGGTTCAGTTCATGTTAGAAACGCGAAGAAGCTCCTTGGCGTCCAGCTCTGTGTTCTGCAGGGCAGGTGACCAACTCCCCAGGGGCACAGAGTCGTCTCCCATCCGGCACAAACCAGGAGGGATAAGCACTCCATCCCGGAACCGGACCAAGCGCTGCCCCGCCACCCGATGACCTGGAAACAAAGCAGGGAACCTCCGCGGGTCCGGCCGCTCGGGCAGCCGCGGGGACCGACCGACGGCGGGCAGTGACGCAGGTCTCCGGCTTCCCTCTGAGACCAGTCCGACCCCGCTCCGCCGCCCGTCGCCCCATCCCTCGCTCCTAGCCCCGGGACACTCACCATCCTAGTACCAGGCCGGTGGTGACGATGAAGCAGGTAAAGACCACAGCAATGTAGAAGAGCGGAGAGTACTCATAGAGCGTCACCAGAAACACCGCGGCCATCAGGGTCTCCTGGGCTAAGCCCGCCCAGGCAAAAGCCTGTACGGCGTCCTGGAGCAGACAAACTTTTCAGGTCCTCTCTCGCCTAGGCTGAACGCGACCTAAACTGAACGCGGCCGAGCCGGACCTGGATGCCAATCACCGCGTCGCCCTCAGGGCACGCCACGCCCCTCCCGCTCCCATCCCACCTATTGGCTGCTCGGGAGGGCGGGGAGGGCCTGGCACCTCCCCCCTGGCTCCCGGGATTGGTGGTCTGCGAGAATCCTCTTTTCCAGTCTGGCCCAATGGTCATTTCCGCTCTACCCAGTTTCCAAATAGAAACAAGGGCCAATCCTGACACAATTTCTGCTGATACAGATTTTCTGAGGTTCAAGAGAGGCGCTGCTGGAAATCCTGAAACCCTACAAACCCAAGGCAAATTGGGGAAGAAAGGACAGCAGCCATATGGGTGTCTACAAAGTGAAATACCCTCACCCCTGTTTTTGTTTTTAATCTAGATTTACAGATAGTCTCCGAAAACCACTTAAGCGTTCGCTACCACAGGTAATAAGTAATAATAAATATTGGAGTCTTGTCAGCTTTTTCAAAGTTTAATCAAAGGAGAATCGGCATGCGTAGTCAAGATTTCCTTAGAAGTAAAATAATTGCCCACTCGCACATCTCTCCTTTTTCCCCAAATTAGAATTGTCAAGATTTTTTACTTTATTATTTATTCATTTATTTTAGGAGCAAAGATTGTTTATGTTTTATTTTACTTTTATGTTATGTATGAATGTTTTGCCTGCATGAATGTGCAACATGTGCATGGAGTGTCATCAGACAGAAGAGGGCGCTGGATCTGCTGGAACAGGAGTTACAGATGGTTGTAAGCCACTGTGGGAATGATAATGTGTGTGTGTGTGTGTGTGTGTGTGTGTGCGCGCGCGCGTGCGTGTGCGCGTGTGTGTGCGTGTGTGTATGCGTGCGCGTGCGTGTGCGTATGCGTGTGTGTGCGCGCGCGTGCGTGTGCGTGTGTATGTGTGTGTGTGTGTGTGTGTGTGTGTGTGTGTGTGTTTCAAGAAAGTGCTACAGGAGCTGGAGAGATGGCTCAGCGGTTAAGAGCACCGACTGCTTTTGCAGAGGACCTGGGTTCTATTCCCAGCACCCACATGGCGGCTAAGAACCGTCTTTAACTCCAGTTCCAGGGGAACCTGACACCCTCTTGTGACCTCCGCGGCATTGCACTACATGGGTGAACCAACCTGCATGCAAACAGTACATTCATACACATAAAAATAATAAAAAGCCGGGCATTGTGGCACACGCCTTTAATCCTAGCACTCAGGAGGCAGAGTCAGGCGGATCTTTGTGAGTTCAAGGCCAGCTTGGTCTATAGAGTGAGTTCCAGGACAGCTGGGACTACAGGGAGACTCTATCTCAAAAAGACCAAAATAATAATAATAAATAAATAAATAAAAAATTTTAATTAAAAAAATAAAGTGCTACAAACAGTGCGGCTATTCACTGGAAACAAAATATGAAGAGTATTATCCCATTTGTGATGTTAACAATAGATGGGATTAACTTGATAACATCTGTTTATGGTTGTGTGCATGTGTGCTATTTTAAGTTAGTTGCATCCACTTTTTTTTCTCTGCCCTGTTATCCTTTTATTTCAAAGCCAATTTTTTTTTTTTACTTTTTTTTTTCCAGAGGAGAGCGATAACGCAGTCCCCCACCACCACAAATTATGCAGTTGAGTTTCCCGAATTTGGGGAAATAGCAGGGGTCAGCACATCCCAAGTGCAATGGATGAGCCTCGCCCTGGGAAAACCACCTTCTTGATCATGGTATCTCCCCTGCCAGGTAAGTATCTTTTTACTAAGATCTCAAGTTTTATACCTGAAATACAATTTCTCAGGCCTTACTAATTAATATTTCTGGATATACTTTCCTTTTGGATGTTTAAGGTCACACAATTAGCCCAGATTAACCAAGGTGAGTTTTTTTTTTTTTTTTTTTTTTTTTTTTTTTTTTTTTACAGTGGTCGTATGGTTAAGGTTTTTGTTTTCTTACAGGGCAGTGTTGAGGATCTGGTCCTTAGGGATCACTCCGTTTTTCTTTGGGGGTGGGGGTGCTGGTTCTTGGCTTTTCATTTACCAGTTCCATCCACTCGAGAACAAAGTCAGGTCTTGCTAGACCAGTCAAAGCCAATTTTTTTACTGAAGCTTTGTGCATTTCATACAACATTTCCCAATCAAATCTAGGCCCAATCCCCCTTCCTTGCCCCCCCACCCCACCCCACCAGAGCTTTAGCATTCTCCCCATACCTATTTGTCATTTTTTTCTAGTTCACTTTTACTTCCCCCTCCACTGGATAAAAAGAATGAATAGCCGGGTGGTGGCGCACGCCTTTAATCCTAGCACGGGAGGCAGAGGCAGGCGGATCTTTGTGAGTTCCAGGCCAGCCTGGTTCCGGAGTGAGTTTCAGGACAGCTGGAGCTACAGGGGTGACCCTGTCTCGAAAAAGACCCCAAAAAAAAAAAAAAAAAAAAAAAAAAAAAGAATGATGTGAGCCCTTCTTTGAAAAAACAAATTCCAAGGAATGAAAGGGTTTCAGCAGTTTCAGTCTTCTCTGGGCCTTAAAATGGATACTAGGGCTGGAGAGATGGCTCAGCGGTTAAGAGCACCGCTCTGCTCTGCAGAGGACCTGGTGTTCAATTTCCCAGACCCACTGGGGAGGCTAAGACCATCTTTAAGTTGGGCATGGTGCTGCACACCTTTAATCCTAGCACTCAGGAGGCAGAGGCAGATGGATCTCTGTGAGCTCAAGGCCAGCCTGGTCTACAGAGTGAGTTCTAGGCAGTGGGGCTATTAGGGAGGCCCTCACCGAGAAGACCAAAAAAAAAAAAAAAAAAAAAAAACACCTTATGCTGGGGGTGGTAGCACACACCTTTAATCCTAGCACTTGGGAGGCAAGAGGCAGGCAGATCTTTGTGAGTTCAAGGCCAGCCTGGTCTACAAAGTGAGCTCCAGGACAGCTGGGGCTATGGGAGACCAGGTCTCGAAAAGACAAAAACAAAACAAAACAAAACAAAAAAATGGATGCTAAAAGTCAGGTTGTTTTTTATTCAGGCATAGCAGTAATGTGGCACCACATATTAAATGCCACCAAGCTGCCATGTGGGTATTGGAAACCAAATCCAGGTCCTTTGTAAGAGCAGGAAGTGCTCTTAACTCCTGAACCATTTGTCTAGCCCCCCAAAGCAGAAGTTTTTAAGTACAGGCAATAGCTAAATGTCCACACTCTCTTCTCATTGCTGCTGAGTCAGTTCCTCAAAGTAGCTTCCTGGAAGTTCCTCAAAGTAGCTTCCTGGGAGTTCCTCAAAGTAGCTTCCATAAAATCACATTTATGTCTCTTTGCATTATGTCCTAAAGCCATCCTTTGTTGCTGCAGAGAGAAGAAATGCAGTCTTACCATTCTGAGCAGGAACATTCCCCCTACAAAATAGATTCTGTTGCTTAAAGGGAAAATGGATGTTGGGATGAGTAATTAAATGCCCTGCCACTATCTCAAGTTACCAAGAAAATTCATGTTTGAAAAAGGTGAATGAATTTTGTCCTATGGCCTCATAGATCCCTTAACAAATAGCCATGTATTCTCCTGGGTAGTGCTGTTTGAAAAGCTTGTTCTTATCTCATTTTTCACTAGTAGATATCCGATTTTGTTTTAAACAGTCCTACTACCTATCTCTGGCTGGCCTGGAATGAGTTATGTAGACCAAGCTGGCCTAGAACTCATAGAGATCCACCTGCCTCTGCCTCCTGATTGCTGGGATTAAATGGGAAGCCAAGAGAGAGGAGGTCGGTCACTGGGGGGGAGGCTTTGAGGGTCAGAGCCTGGCCCTGCTTTCACTTTCTACAGGTATCTGATATTTGAAGGTGTAGTTTAATATTTATTCTGTCCTTGGTTGTTGGAACTTCTTTCATTACTATATGCAACACTACAATGACAATGAACATCCCTAAAGCTAAGTTAATTCTTTAGGATAAATTACCAAGGTGGGACTTGCTTTTTTTTTTTTTTTTTGGTCTTTTTGAGACAGGGTCTTCCTGTTGCCCCAGCTGTCCTGAAACTCAGTCTGTAGACCAGGCTGGCCTTGAACTTTTTTTTTATTTTTTATTTGTTTATATTTTAGGCAATTCTACAATATAAGAGCACAGTTGTTTTCAGATCACATTAATGTTGTTCAGTTTGCCATACAATTAGGTAATTGGTGCTAGCATCCACAAATGAGGGAAACAATTTGTCGTTTGTTTTTCTGGGACTGTGTTACTTCACTCAGCATGATACCTTCTAGCTCCATCCATTTACCTGCAAAGTTCATGATGTCATCTTTCTTTACCGCTACATAGAACTCCATTGTGTAGATGTACCACATTTTCTCTATCCACTCGTCAGTTGAGGGGCACTTGGGTTGGTTCCAGTTCCTTGCTATTGTGAAGAGAGCTGCAATAAACATGGCTGTGCATGTATCTCTGCCATGAGTCTTGTGGGTACATACCCAGGAGTGGTATGGCTGGGTCAGGTGGCAAGTTCATTCCAAGGCTTCCAAGGGTTCTCCACACTGCTTTCCATAGTGGCTGTTACCCGTTTACAATCTCAACAGCAATGGATGAGTGTTCTCTTTTCCCCCACAACCTCTCAGCACTTGGTTTGGTCCATTTGTTTTCTTGATCCTAGCCGGTCTTTTCAGAGTGAGCATGATATCTTAAAGTGTTTAATTTGCTTTCCCTATATTATTTGGACATTGAATACTTTTTAAAATTTTATTAATTTTTATTTATTTCTTGTATGGGTATGAATGTACGTCTGCATGCACGTCTGTGAACCCGTGTCGTTGCAATGCCCACAGAGGTCAGGAAGAGGGGTCTAGATTCCCCGGAACTGGAGTTCTCCTGGAATTGGAGTTTCAGACAGTTCTTGGCCACCATGTGGGTGCTGGGATCGAACCCGTCCTCTGTAAGAGCGGTTGGTGCTTTAACCGCTCGCGCATCTCTCCAGCCCCGACATTGAACACCTTTTTCAGATGTTTCCAGCCATATCTACTTCCTAATTTGAAGTCTCTGTTCCGTTCTTTGCTACATCTTTTGAGTGATTCATTTGTTTCTTTCTTCTTTGTTTTTGTGAGTAATTTATATACTTGGAAATCAATGCTTTGTAGATGTTTCTCCAGTGAAGGTTTCCTCCCACTCCTGTGGGTTTTCACTCTCCACTTCCTTGATGGTTTCTTTTTATGTCCATAAGCTCTTGAGTTTATGAGGTCCCCATTTGTCAATTGCCAACCTTAATCTTGTGCAGCTGCTGTCTGCTTTAGGACGTCTTTTCCTACGCCTATGTTCTTGTAGTCTGCTGCCAACTTTTTCTTCATCACCCTAGAGTTTGTGGTTTCAGGTTGCGGTCTTGAATCCATCTGGAGTTGACTTTTGTACACGGGGCAAAGTAAGTGTTAGGGGTTTGTTTAATTTCATTCTTCTAAAAAAAATTCATTCTTCTACAAGTAGTGATCCACTTGCTGAAGATGCTGAATTTCCTCCACTGTGTATTCTTGCGGCCCCCTTGTCAACTATGCGGTGGCTGATGAAATTGTATGTGCTTTCAAGTTTGGATCTTCAGTACTGGGCCTGATTTCTGAGCCATGAGCCCACAAATAATCTCTTGAGCCTTCCCTAAAGTTTGATGACTTGTCTATTTATGTGTTGTTTGTATTTTACTGGTTCCGTCAAATTCCGGCATGGGAGTGACTCATCATAGCCTGACCTGAAAAAAGGGCTTTGCCTGGGCATGCTGAAAAGGCCGGTCACCTAGACGAGGCCCAGACACGCTCCCAGTCACCTAGACTTGACTAAGAAGCCCAGTTACCTGGACAACACTGCTGGTTGGCAGGATGCTGCTGCAAAGCCCAGTTATCATACCAGGATCCCTGTCACTTTCACTTCTCCCGCCCGGCTTGCCAAAGAGATATAAACCACTAACTGGATGTATTAAAACGAACTTCGCCTAGACGCACTCCAGGTCTGGTCTCCTGTGGTCTTTGTTCGAGATCGCCAGCACTCACTCCCTCGTTCAGCCCTATCCCAATCAGCAGCCGGTTGGCACTTCTCTCCCAAGCCCTCTCCACAGAGCATCAGGGGTGGCCGGGGGGGGATTGTAGCCCAGGCACTCTTCAGTTTGTTCCATTTGGTCCACAGGTCTGTTTTTGTGCCAGTACAAGCTGTTTTTATGACTATAGCCTGTTAATATAGTTTGAAGTCTGGTTACAGAGATCCCCCCTTTGTTGCTTTTTTCACTCAGGGGTGCTTTGGATGCGGGGTCTTTTGTTTTTCCAAATGAAATTACGGACTTTTTTCCCAAGCCTGTGAAAGAAGAAGAAAACCTCTTTGGGATTTTATGGGATTGCATTACAATCTATACAAGAGTTTGGGGTCCGAATGGACATTTACTATATATTTCCCATTCATAAGGCATGGGAGTCAATTCCTTCTTCAGGGGTTTAAACTTTTCATAAAGATACTTGGTGTCTTGGTTAGGTTTTTTCCTAGGCATTTTACTTTTTTGGAGGCTATTTGATTGGGAAGGTCTCCTTGATTCCTTCTTCAGTTGCTTGTGGTTGGTTTTGGTTGTGAAGAAAGGCTATGGATTTTTTTTTTCTAGGTGAATTTTGTATCTGCCACTTTAGTGAAGCTCTTAATTGATTCTAGAGTTTTTTGGTGCATTTTAGCAGCCCCTAAGTAAACAATTATATCATAAGCAAAAAAAGGGATAGCTTGACATATTCTTTCCCAGTTAGTACTCCTTTAATT